>JADLZK010004809.1:0-173732 GCA_015847255.1 Hyparrhenia diplandra
ATCCGTGAAGCAATCTAACTTGAAACCCACGCAAGAACATTCCGAGAAGACACCGGGAAGGCCACGACCCACAAGGTGGGGACCCACTGGCGATGTGCGTAGGGCGGCGCCTAGTAGCGGCGGCGGCGCGGCCATGGGGCCCTTGCAGCCTCGGCCGGCGTCGGTTCCTAACCGCCATTGAGGAGCAATCTGTCCATCTATCAAGGTCGGTTGGATCCAAGGGCTATGGTGCATCAATGGAAGACTCTAGAAGGCCAGGACACGAATTCGGCCCATCTAAGCCTATGTGCATTAGCATAATACATGGTGGAAGGATTAGTACCACATTGCCCTCACGGAACTAGGAGGGAGGCACGGAGACCCCTATATAACAAGACCCCCTTTGGGGTGAAACCCTAATTCATTCCATTCATATCTCTTGACACTGTTGGTCTTGGAGGTGTCCCAATGTGAGGACAACCTCTCCACTAGAGAATTAGGGCTAGACTCTCCAATGTAGTAGATTAGCAACTAGAGAGTTAGGG
Source organism: Hyparrhenia diplandra (assembly GCA_015847255.1). Lineage (NCBI taxonomy): Eukaryota > Viridiplantae > Streptophyta > Magnoliopsida > Poales > Poaceae > Hyparrhenia > Hyparrhenia diplandra. The sequence continues at coordinate 525 of JADLZK010004809.1, forward strand.
AGGCGGGGTGTGCTCCGGATTACGGAGGAATCTACTGAGTTTGGTATGTCTTGTATCCTTCCTTTGTAAGACATTATGATTTATATATTTATCTTCTCTATTTACTTTTCATATTATATTTGGTTAAGTATAGTTGTTATGCTATTGCATGGGATCTCCGCTCGTATTGAGGGCTCTAGTTATTCTAGGTAGCTAGAGTAGTAATCGATAGTGTAGACTTGGTGTCTAGGCTATAGGTTACACGAGGTTGCGCCCAATCCACGAATAGTTGTGGTAGCCCCGGGAGTGGCAGCCCGATAGGCGATGTAGTCCACCACGTTAGGGTTGGTGTTTCATAGAGCTTTTGGCAGCCTTCTCCCAACTACCTTCTTCAGTCTTTTCGAGAGTTGGGGCCGGATCTCTTTGCTCCAAAGTGCATTAGTGTAATTACTATCATAGAACCTAAGTAATAGAGAAGTACATAGGAACCTAGATCTCTCCGTTGTCCTCTCAACGTGCTACTACACATTTATCATAGGAATTCTCTTGTGTTGATATTGTTCATAACTCCTATCATATCTCATGCACCCCCTCACTTTAGTTTAGTGGTTTTTGCTAAGTTAGTAGATACATGATTGTGACTTATTAGATTCTTTAGCCAGCGCTTCCCTGTGGATCACGATACTCTAGAATACTCATCCTAGGGAAAAGCTACAATGGTAGGTGTTCGTAAACTGCGGAATCCTTCATATTCTTTTAGCACTTAATAAATACCAACAAGCTTTTTGGCGCCGTTCGGGAAGCACATTTGGCGATAAGATTTTAATAATGATCTTGATGTATGATAATTTAGTGTATCACTAGCTTTAGTAGGATTACCCTTGTTACTCGTTGAGTTGTGGAATAGACAGGGACAAAAGATGTCATTGCGACTTTCCGACAAGATTCCACAAGAAAAAAAACATTGAGGAACCGAGGTGTCTCGATCATTCAAGATTCATCAACATTGGAACCCCTGCCATCTCAAGGTATGCATTTAAATATATATATATATATATATTATTCTAAACATATGTATTGGAAAAGAAGTCGCCGTCACGAGAATTCAATGCACTCATCTCAAGTGACGTACATAGAAGCTGCACATCATGGTAAGTATGATTAACAAAGGTGAGAAAGTCTTGCTCATGGACTATAAATTGATTGAGTAGTTATCATTTAATTTCTTGCATTGCATTGCATGTTTACTTGAATAATCCATGCTTTCACTCCACTTAGTTTATGTTTTCTCATAGTAGATCCCTTGCATGTTTAGTTCTTGCATACATCCATATAGTTTGCGTAAAAAAAAAAAAAAAAATCTCACCATGATCATGCTCTTTCATCTCTAATGGATAAATCTCTATAGTGTTTTGATGCTACCTTTATCTATTATAGTAATCTTTGGTTTTAGTCTTGATCATACTTCCATAGGCTTTTAAATTAAGCATGGTGCTTAGGTTAAAATGCCTTCCTTAATTGAATTAGACATGGAGTCTAGTTTGGTTATTGAACTAAAAATTGCTTGTGTAGATATTGGATATTTTGTTGGACTAACCCATGCAGAAAACTCTCAAATCCAATTAAAGGGAAAGTCAAGAGATGAACTCATATCGGAGATGAAGCAAGGCATATGATGAACTTCAACCTTGTGCAAAAGGAGACTCGATTCATTCATCATTGATGGAAGAATTGTAAGTATCAAATATCATCCACCTTGTCTTTTGCTACAAGTTACCTTCGTCTTGATCCATATACTAGAGTGCAGCCATAAACAAAATCGGTATAAGACATGATGAATACAATGCATTGCTAAGAATAATCAAAGAACCATCTTTTCATTAGCGTAGATGATATCACATGAACTCTGGACACAACCCCTACTCCAATCTTGTTGTATTCCTTCGGGTATGTGTCCACTAATATTTTGCGAAAAAAAAGAGTCTATGCTATGTCTATTCAATGAAGAAGAGTGCCATACAAACACGATCACAAAAAGTAATCACTCAACAGTGGATGGACAAAGCAATGGGCCACAAGAACATCAAAGGCGGGTAAGTGAATCTCATATTTGTATACAACTTTGTCTTATGTTCTACAAAAAAATTATGGACACATGAAGGTCCACTTTTAAAAAAAAAAAATTTTTTTGAGCATATGAAGGCTCATACTAAAGAAAATAACAACAACATGTTCCTAGGACAAGTTCCTTCGGGGTATTCTCGGTCACTAACCTTGTAGGAACAAAGGATGAACAACATCTAAGGACATGGTGATTGCAACACACGATTAGGGATGATTCAATATTCACACTTTAAAGTGTCGAGTGTGTGAAGGCTCGAGCATGGGGGAGGAAGGTCTACTCCTCCAAAGATCATCCGACATTACTCTTCCTTTTCTCAAGCTCCCGTCACTCGACATACCGGTTTGCAATCCCCTACTCACTATTACTTTTGTCTCTCTAAGTTTGAATGGTTATAAATGTCATACATCAAAATAAAACTTAAGATATAAAATAAAATTAACCCATTAGAGAAAAGTAATAGTGAACAAAATGCTAATTAAAATATCCAACTAAAACTTTTTATAGCATAGAAGATACCTTTTGCTCCATGACAATTCTACCATTGTTTAAATTACTTGTATTTTCCTTCGGGTACGTGTGGTCAACTAATACTACAGGAATAAAATCATGAGAGGAGCAAAAAAGTCAGAGCGCAATTTAAAGAACAAGAAAGAAAGGACGATGTAATAAAGGAGACAAGTGAGGAACAAGATACATAAGAGGCCAAAGAAGAAAAGCTTTGAGCGAGAAGAAAAGGACCACCACAAGGTGTTACGCCATCATACTCCAATAATAAGGTAACATCTTGAGGTAAGTTGTCATTAATTAAGCTTTACCTTAATTATGGCTTGTTCATAAATAAAGAATCAAACATGTTAGCGTAACAACCTTGCTTGATCTAGCTTTATTAGCTCAACTTGTTTTGTTTCTTTAATTGTTCCTATCACCACTCTCTTGATCTCATAGTCCTAATCATGTAAGCAAGAATGTTGCACACCTTGCTTTGGAAGAAGATAATCATGCCTTTGATACATCATGTATAGACAAGAAAACCCTTCCAAAGAGTCGAGGAGTTTGTTTCTATCCGTTGAAAGTTTTAAGCGCAACATTCAATCTTATGATCTTGTCACCCAAGTTAGGACTAACCAAAGCATATAAGAGACCAACTCTATCTTGTTTAATGTGCCTATGGTTTTGGTTTCGTTGGTGTGTTTTCCCACCAACAGAGCCCATGCACTTGATCTCTACCTTCACTTTGCAAGTAGGACACACTTTGAGCAAAAGGTGGAGAAGTCTATCAGTCTCTCCAAAATTCAACAAGTGAATGTCTTACGAGCATGCACACTAAACAAGATGCTTCCTACGTCCATGCTCACCTCCGACTCATGAGACCAAAAAAAGAACATGGGTGACACCATCAGAAGCACGCTATCAAGATCAAATAATAAAAGGAAATAACGAGGTAAGAAGTCTCGTTCGGGAGGACTTAAAACACTTGAACCCCTCGTAGAAAGGTAAGATCGGTAGTTATCTAATGCATAGCACATTTACTTCCTTGCATTGCATAATCATTTTCCTTTAGCATATTTACATTACAACACTAGCACTTTGCAATAGAAAAAGAAAAATAAAAATATTTGTTTTGTTGCATATATATAAAAAAAAAACTCTAAGCCCCCATATGAGTAATTTTGTGGCGTGTAACAACCCACAAGGATATTTCTTTTGTGGTGGCATAAAAATAAAATAAATATGCATGCATCATCATTCTTTATCTTGCATAGAAATAATAAAACCCCAAAAAATTTAATCTTTCTTTGAAAGATTTCGGGCAAACAAAAAGCAATGTGGCTAACCCCTAATGCTTAATCAAGTTCCACTAGCTTTGTTGTCTATTTAAGTTCAGCAGGATACCAAGGAAAGAGAGGCATGACACACATGGTGACTAGCATTAAAGAAGATCGATCGACCTACCATCACTATCTACCTCTACTTCCAACCATCAAGAACATCGAAGACTATGTCAACATCTAGCTTGGGGAGTGCAACCCCCATGTATCGAATAAGTATTCTCCTATCTTATTTAATATTAGCTAAATATGTTTGTTTTATTAGAAAGATATAAAAAGATGCATAACTAAGGAAATCAAATAAAAAGAGTCTATATAGTCTTTATTAAAGAGTCTTTATTAGAGTGTGAGAATAAAATAAACTCGAAGATAATCTCTAGTCATGGAGATGATGAATAGTTGCTCCGTCATAATTCCTTTCAAGTACCTACCTTTCAAGCTTAATTTCTCTCGAGCTTTTAATGCAACTTTTTTGACTTGAGATTTGCTCTGAACCTAAAACACGAGGGTAGCAAATGCTTGCTCTAAAGTCTAGGTGATTGACGGATATGATATATGGTAGTCTGACATTTTGCTATTTATCTTACTCCCTAGTGATACTAGAGTTCTGGAGATTTATCTTTTAAAAATTATAAGTGCACATGATGAGTTCCTGTATGACAGAGTGTTGATTCCTACCACAGCCATATATACATGTTCTTTAGATAGGAAAATCCTTTTTGATATATATATATAGGCTGCTTACTTTGCATTGAGTTTGGTCAATCTTTGTTGACCCTTAGAAACTTGTCATACTGCTACTCATGCACACACACACACACACACACACACACACACTCAATTCCACTCCACTCCACTCTATTCCACTTGCACTTATGCTACTTCTACCCCTGAAGAAATGCGCATCCACCAAATATTCACCATAGATCCACCAAAAATGTTCTACTCCTACCACGGGAGAGAGCAACCAAAAATATTCCCCCACACATATCCACTTAGCCAACATCTCATAAAGCTCCTTTATCCCCTGTTTCTATCTCTCTATAAGTTTATTGCAAAAGGAGGCTTGGGTTGTATATTCGAAAAAAAAAGAGAAAGAAGAAAGGGGAGATGAAAAATGAACAAGTGTCCTACGGGCGAGTAGAGCCTACCTCCCTAAAAAAAGAATAAAGGAGAGTTAAAAAAAAATGGACAAGTGTCCTTAATAAAACAATGGGTACTTAGATGCCCGCCTCTCCATGAAAAAAAAAGGAAGAGAAAAAAAATACAGCCAGGTTCTCCCAAATACTTTCAAAGTCCTAAAGAGAGAGATATGTTTCCAACAGGAGCAAAGTAGAATTAGGCTTTCACTTCATTCGCCTCATACACCTACCGTCATATTCATTCCACTACACCATACACACATGCACATGCAGTATGACTCGTGACTTTGGATCCATTGCTTGAACTTACAATATATGCTTTAGTAAGTAGATTTAGTTTTCTCCCACCTATGAACTCCACATATAAGCCTTAGATATAGGGTGAGAGAGAAGAAGGCATAGTGTCCCTCTTGCCTTATTCCAAAAAATACCACATATTATGAGAAAAGGCAACACAACATTAATGCCTAGTGAGGATCCACAAATACCACAAATGAGAGACTTGAAAGGGTCATACTATGGAACTTTGAGTTTTATTTTGAAAACTTGCAAAAACTCCGGAATGATGGTTGAACAAAGAGTTTGAGACATGGTGCTTGACTTGATTGTTCTATCTTTCAATTGCCCAAGATCCTAAGAAAAGGCTATAAGCTCCATGGTAAAGGTAATATGGGTGAGTTGAAGGTTGAAAAAGTTTATTCTTATTCGGAGGAGAAATTTTGTTTGAAAGCATGTGTACTTTTTGAGGCGTGAAAGCGTTGTAGCAACTCCCCGATCCATTGCTAAGTTTGGCTTTGCTAGGGACTAGCAAAAGGGTAAGCTTTGGGGAGCTTGTTGACACCTATTATAGCATAAAATATATAGGGTTTTAAAAACTGAAATAAGGGCTTGAAATGAATATCAACATAGTTTAGGGGCTTGACTGACATAATTCCCACGAGTTTTGGTGATTTATATATTTTCGAGGGGATTAAACAGAAAATGCCCAAGAGTTTGCAAGCCTTACGACATAAAGACTTATCCGTGAAGCAATCTAACTTGAAACCCACGCAATAACATTTGAGAAGACACCGGAAGGCCACGACCCACAATTTGGGGCCCACAGCGGTGTGCGGGCGCGCCTAGTGCAGGCGGCGGCGGCGCGGCCATGGGGCCCCACGGTCGACCTAAACTTCGACGTCGGGTTCCTAACCGCCATTGAGGAGCAATCATGTCCATCTATCAAGGTCGGTTGGATCCAAGGGCTATGGTGCATCCAATGGAAGACTCTAGAAGGCCCGGACACTGAATTCGGCCCATCTAAGCCTATGTGCATTAGCATAATACATGGTGGAAGGATTAGTACCACATTGCCTATGGAACTAGGAGGGAGGCCACGGAGACCCTATATATAACAAGACCCCCCCCCTTTGAGGGGTGAAACCCTAATTCATTCCATTCATATCTCTTGACCTGTTGGTCTTGGAGGTATCCCAATGTGAGGACAACCTCTCCACTAGAGAATTAGGGCTAGACTCTCCAATGTAGTAGATTAGCAACTAGAGAGTTAGGGAGAGCGGAGCTGTGCTCCGGTTCTGGAGGAATCTATAGAGTTTGGTATGTCTTGTATCCTTCCTTTGTAAGACATTATGATTTATATATTTATCTTCTCTATTTACTTTCATATTATATTTGGTTAAGTATAGTTGTTATGCTATTGCATGGGATCTACCTTTCGTATTGAGGGCTCTAGTTATTCTAGGTAGCTAGAGTAGTAATCGATAGTGTAGACTTGGTGTCTAGGCTATAGGTTACCCTGAGGTTGCGCCCAATCCACGAATAGTTGTGGTAGCCCCGGGGGTGGCAGCCACGATAGGCCGATGTAGTCCACCACGTTCGGGTTGGTGTTTCATAGAGCTTTTGCGACCTTCTCCCAACTACCTTCTCCAGTCTTTCTCGAGAGTTGGGACGGACTTTGCTCCAAAGTGCATTAGTGTAATTACTATCATAGAACCTAAGTAATAGAGAAGTACATAGGAACCTAGATCTCTCCCGTTGTCCTCTCAACGTGCTACTACACATTTATCATAGGAATTCTCTTGTGTTGATATTGTTCATAACTCCTATCATATCTCATGCACCCCCTCACTTTAGTTTAGTGGTTTGCTAAGTTAGTAGATACATGATTGTGACTTATTAGATTCTTTAGCCAACGCTTCCCCTGTGGATACGATACTCTAGAATACTCATCCTAGGGAAAAGCTACAATGGTAGGTGTTACAGTGCGCTATGAATCCTTCATATTCTTTTAGCACTTGATAAATACCAACACTAATCTTTCTTCTTACATTTATTTCTTTTATTTTTAAATATTTCCCTGCAGTTGGATCATCCTCCTTATTTTCCACTAATTTATTTAAGATAGCAATGCATTCGGGGAGTTGAAAGGTGAATGAAAGATCCATTCGCGAGAGGTGTTCAAATATTTTCTAGATTTTCTATTCGGACCAATATAGAAGTGTTGAATTAGAACATGGTGCGGTATGGCGTGATTAGGTCAGATTTGGAAAGAAGATCATATCGTTCCCAATAGGTACTCAAAGATTCATTATTATTTTGTTTAGAGGATAGGATTGAGAGCCTAAAGTTAACTAGTTTGGACATGGGAAAGAAATCGACACAAAATTCATTTAAGCAAGTTTCCCAATTGCCACCCATTCTTTCTTTATTTCTATTGTACCATTTGGCGAGCTTTTTCCTTTCAAAGAGAATGGAAAGAGCGTCCAACGGATAGTTTCAGGGGGGACATGCCTTCAATATGGAGGCATTTACATGTCTCCTCAAAAGTTTGGAGATGAAGGAAAGGATTTTTGTCTAATTCTCTTGAGAAAGTATGGTTTTGGACCATCTCTATCAACTGGGGGGGCGAAACTCATAAGATCCGGCTTGAATAGGTTTAGATGATAGCACAGGTCTACAAGCTTGCCCATTGGGTGCCAAGTATTTGTAAAGAGGGGTAGTATCCATTTGGATAGTGATTTTGAACAAGATAAGATAAAAAGGAAAAATCTAAACTAATGATATGATACAAGATTTAGTTTAGCTCACGTAATCGACAAACCGTTCTCCCGACAACGGCGCCCGCCGAAATGCTTGTTGGTAAAAGTTATCCTGAGAATTATTTATGATTTGTATAGTCTCAAGTAGCGAACGAAACGATGAGCACTTCACCCGGGAGAGGGTTTTAAATATCGAATCCACGGGGAGAATGGTGTGAGAATAATGAGACAAAACTAATCCCCGAGATAATAGGAAGGAACGGGAGTTCGAGATAAAAGGTGAGAAGAATTCTATGGTTGTCTAGTTTATATCCTTGTAAGGCTTAGAGATATTCCTCAATGGGGACGTACTCAAAGGAAAGTAAGGACGAAACTTACTATTCCCCTAGCAACTATGTCCCTACGTGTCCTATCCTACGGGAAGTGGAATCCAAAGGAATCAATGGTACTTGTCACTACCACGATCTACCACGCTTCGGCGGGTAGGGTGTATTTATGAGTTATCTAGCCCAAACACCACGTTTGCACTAGGGGTAACAACTTCAATTCAAGAGCGACAAGAATCAAAGTACTCTAATGAGTCATAAACCGAAAAGAAATATAAACAAGTGAACTTACTCAAATATAAGGTTGATCCACCAAAGAAGTCTCAAGATCAAGTGCAATGAAGCCTTTGATCCCGAGAGAGGTACAAGCGTAGAGAGTCACCGATAGATCCGGTACTTCTCCTTACTTCTCCTCAACTTTACTTCTTATCTCAAGAACAGATCTAGAACTCTAATCAAGTTCTTTGATCTATCTCTCAACTTTCTACAAATCTCTCTCAACTTGATCTAAGCTCTTCTAATTAGAGAGGTATGGCTCTAGCTATGATCGAGCCGAGTATGATGAATAATGATTTTCATGCCCGAGGCCGAGAGGTAGGATCATCCTTATATAGTCCCGGCCGATGAATGCGACCCTTGGATCAAACCGACTTCAACAGCGGCGTAGATACAACCTCAAAGTCGGTTTGAAACCAACCTAGGAAGATGAGGTCGACATCATCGGCCCCACCTGGCGGCGGCCGTCTGGTCAGCGGCCGCCGAGCCAAAGTGATGGCCCGAGGTGTCGGGTCTCTCCGGTGTCTTCTGGTGTCTTCTAGAATGTTTTAGTTCACTTTTCGGATCAAAATTCATCGATTGGTAAATCTTCTTATTGTTTGGGGTTTTTTTCTCTAAGTTTTAGGCATTTACCATTAAGTCCCCGAAAAGATATAAATCACCAAAACTCGTGGAACTTTGTCGGTGTAATACCTATTCTATACATTATTCTTTTTATGACCTTATTATATGTTTAGTTGACACATAAAAATAGAGCTTAAGAGGTGTCAACACCGGCCTCAAGGTCGCTTTTGAATGGGAGTCGCTTAGCTCCAGGCGGTGGCTCTAGTACTTCGCGAGTTCCCAAAGCGGAGCCTCGTATAGCCCGTGTAAGGGTAGAAGGAAAGCGTCTTGAGGAGGAAGATGACCCTAATTTCAACCCGAGGGACGAAGCACGAAGCAAGAAGCGTCGGGTTAAGGAAGTATAAAGTCGAGCGAGCCGCCACCGCTCCCTCCACAAGCAGCTGAGCAACAACCCCCCCACACACACACATCCACGGCCACCTCTTCGAGGCAAAGCAAAGGGAGACAAGCCGAAGCGGAGAAGGGGAGACCATGGGAGGCACCCGAGAAGATCGATGATGTCCTTGTCATTCAAGAGTTGGGGCCGCGAGGCGAGCCACTTGCTGCCCACTAAAGTTGCCGCTGGCATCTGACACTCAAATCTCGTGTTTCGTGAAAGATAAGGTCTCCATTCTTTGGGAAGGCTGGAAAGCCGTCCCCACACCGACAAGTTACGGGTGTGGGGCGAGATTAAATGGTTCCGGTGATCCGCGAAGGCGCCGATATGAAAAAAAAAGGTGGAGCAAAGCATGTATACGCCTCGCGGGGAAGAAGCTTCCGGGCGGAAGTATAAATTTGAACGTGAGACTTTCGAAGAAAGGACGCCTACCCTTCACCAAGTACACCATGATCTCGGAAGAAGTATGGGAAGAGATGCGCAAAAGGCTAAACACGCCCGAAGCAAAGGCGAAGAGCGAAGTTTCTGAGAGCTAGCCAAACGGAACAAAACCGCCCCACTACATGGGCGGTATTTGGGTACGTCGGACACAAGCCGGCGTGGCGGGTGAAGAAAGGAGAAGACAGAAGCCGGGGAGCCGGATCCGCACGAGGGTTGTGATGAAAGGACCGGGACTTCCTCTACGGCCACAAGCCCAAGAAGCCGAGGCCCAAGCCCGGATGAAGGAGGTCGAGAAGAAGGTCATAGAGGCCATCTGCGGCTAAGAACAGCGGGACCCTCGGAGATTCATCGGGACACGATGCGCGCCGACGTTGGCCTTGGGAAACCCCGAGCATCGCGGTCGGCGTCCGTGGCATGAGCTCCGAAGGAAGAGTTGGACGACGGTGGGCTCGTGGCGGTTAGGATGCCTCGCATCACACGAGGCGTAGGTACAAGGAGGGTCGAGACGGGGAAGGCCGTGATGAGGCCTTGCGGCAAATGATCACCGGTCCATCAAAGAGGCTCTCACGAGCAATGACCCCCGGATGGTCGAAGTCGGAACCGGATGTTCCGCAACGCCGGTATGCCGGTGCTCACCCCAAGAACCCCGCAAAGCACCTCCGCCGTTGACCGACAGGACCCGTGGATGATATCACCGAAGAGACACAAGGCGTAATGTTGATACCATGTCGGCGGGTTGTGCAAGAGGAAGCCCGGTGGCGAGGGGGTGGTATTTCCTCCGGATCTTGCAAAAGAGTACGGCGCACGAGATCCCCCCCTGAATGTCTTTGAAGTCAACATTGGGTGCGTGGCGCGCGTAACATGAAGATCGGGAGCCGGACTATCCCGGTCATAACGAGGTCAAGACTCTAGGAACCGCTGCGTGTTACAACGCATCGTGGGGCGAAGGTGGACATTGTCTTTGAAGATGTCGAAATTGACTTCACCTTCCGGTGCACCAAAGAAGACAGCAGCGGACCCGAGTACGCCACCGGACCCCTATGGTGATTCTTCTGATGATGATGAAGATGGTGGGGACGGTGGAGGCAACGACCCTCCTCATGGTTCCGTATTACCCCCCGCTAAGGATCCGGCTCCACCTAAGGACCCGACCCGGCTAATGAGCGGCAAGAGGAGCCGGCTAAGACTGAGGAGCCTAAGGAGCCGGCACCTCAGAGCCTAAGGGCCGACACCTCGGGAGCCGACAACTCGAGCCGACACCTCGGGAGCCGGCACATGAGGGCGGCCGATATTCGAGGAAGCAGGCGGCGAAAACACGGTGCTAGGTCCCGAGGAGAGAATAGGGAAACGAGACACCCATCTACACTCAAGGCCTCAATGGACAACACCTCAAGCGCGGGGAAGCGAAAAGGGCTGGACCTAGCAAATGCCCTCCACCACCGAAGAAGCCAACATTCGATGAAGAGGAGGTTGTAGCCGACAAGTACCCGTCACCCAAGAGGCCCCCAGTAATAGATGTTCGGTCCGAAAGGTATGCCCCGCTGAAACAACGAGTTGTAATATGTTATTAGCTACTTCTTTTCGCAACCGTAGCTAACATTTGTACCGCCGCTTTTACAGGCCAAAATCCCCACCTTATGTCGGGTTTGTCTCGGACGAATGCCCCGGCTCGTTCGAGTTTGGGAAGTTCATGATACCAAAGGCCCAGCTCATCGATAACGAGGACTGAGAGACTCGGAAGTTCCATGCGTGGTACATAGAGTGCGCAAAGCGTGGATTGCATAGCCGGTGTCCTTCTTCCTAAGGAGTGCTTCCACTACCACATCGATGTCGGTTCGCCGTTGAATTCGAAGACATGTCGAGACTACTTCGTCGACGGGACATTGGCGTTACCCAAGTCAACTTGTTTGCGATGTAAGCGCAATTTTACTTTGCACATGTCCCTTGCATCCGTATATACATTCTTTGTTTCAAAGGTACCTATGCCACGCCACATGTCCTTGTAGGTTGAGCGCCGATGCGAGCCACAAGTTAAAGAATGGTATTATTTACCTCTCTCGGCGCACATTAATGAGAGGCGGATCATCGGTTATAATCTAAGAAAGGACCATCGACTTGGTGAACTTGGCCGGACGAGGAAAGACAGAAGATGCGGGATCGAGCGCCAAAGCTAAGAAGTTGGAGGTAGCGAGTGCGTCATATCAGCAATGAAAAAGGTCAAGGAAAATGGGTATCGATGTATTCCCCGCGCCTTACCAATACGGAATAGGGCTCGTAGGACATTGGATCTGTTTCATGATCTTTCCTCGGGGACGGGAGGGCCGTTGTCTTTGACTCACTACAAGGCTCAAACCCGCCGCGACTACCGACAATTCGAAAAAATCTTGAGATTGTAAGTGATCGATGAACTCCTTATTCAATTACTAGAGTCGAATATCATATATCGTTGACAATATAGTGCATTTCGCATGCAGAGCTTACAAGCACTACTTGAAGGATCGGCTGGCGGGATCGACGATCCCGAAGTGTAAGGAGCGCAATGGAGATACACTCAAAATCAGGCGAGATTTCCCGATGCGTAAATGAAACATAGTTTTTCTTAGTACGACTACCTAGCTATTGATTCGATATTACTAATAACACCGGTTTATTGTGTGCGGTGCCTCAAACAACCATACGGATCAAACTTGTGTGGATTCTTCGATGCGTGAGTTCCTCGGGGCACGCAAAAGGTACAAATCCGGCTACCGGACTCAAGGACTCAAGGAACAAGTTCAAAGGGGTACTACAAAAAGGCAAGCGGCGAGATGCGGTTCAGGCGCGATGTGATTTGTCATCCGCAAGTTCGTTCTAGACATGGTAGTTCACGAAGGCCAGCCGCACTTCAATGTGGACAAGTGGTCGGGTCACATTTTTCCACAATTTGCGCCGCTAAGGAGATGGGAAGAGCTAGAGCTTAAAGACTATCTTCATCCGGTCAACATATAGCTCGCAGTTTTTGTATGGATGTTGTAATTAACTAGTACTTGTTGGATATGAACAAATGGATCGATCGGTGAAACTTGTGTATATATATATGGATACGTCTGAGAATCGATGTATATATATGTATATATGATATATATTAGAGTATCTGTCTTTCTTATATATATGTGTGTATGGATTGATAGATGTATATATATATAGAGTTAAATGCCTTTGTAGCACCTTAAACTTGTCATGGTGTGCCATACGGGCCCATCATCTTGCAAAAACGCACATCGACACCTTAAACTTGTCATGATGTGCCATCCGGTCATCATCTTGCAAAACGCATTATCCGGCACCTTAAACTTGTCATGGTGTGCCATCGGGTCCATCATCTTGCAAAACGCACATCCGAGCGAGACCTCCTCACCGATGTGCGGATTAAAGCGCTTATTTGGGCGGGTCCTCAACAAAGCGGCATCTCGACTACTATATTACAAGGCACAAGACTCCTCATCGGCCAAGGCGCCCCGCGGAGTAGGCAGATCACCGCGCGACCACTCACCAAGGTGTCGGTCGCCAAACGCGGAGAGATCCTTGTAATGCAACGCATGGGGTTCATCAAAAGGCACGCCGACGGAGGAGGGCAAACAAGCATACGAGAATCTATTAGGCGGCAACCTTGAAGGGAGGCTGCACAAGAGGCTGCGAGGAGGGCTATTCCGGGGCGTCGGCGGCCGCTGACGAGAAGCGCCGCGAGGAGGGCGGCTTGGATAGCGTGCGTACTCTATCCGAGTGCGACCTTAGTTGTTTATTTCACGAGTAATCGGCTTAGTCGTTTAAGGTGTCGGATGTGCGTTTTTTGCAAGATGATAGACCCGGATGGCACACCATGATAAGTTTAAGGTGCTAGATGTGCGTTTTGCAAGATGATGGACCCGGATGGCACACCATGACAAGTTTAAGGTGCGGATATGCGTTTTTGCAAGATGATGGACCCGGATGGCACACCATGACAAGTTTAAGGTGCTACCGTGCATTTAACTCATATATATATATATGGCATTTTATTTTTAAAAAAATTCCCGTGTGGCGGGCAACATAACCCGCCCGCCACGCATAATAATAAACTTAACCGTGGCGGGCGGCGAACGCCGCCACGGATAATATTCTTTTGCGTGGCGGGCGCGTTATGTTGCTCGCCACGGCTGGGATCTTATCCGTGGCGGGCACGGCCGCGCCACGCGGAAGGCCGCGAATTAACCGTGACCTTTCGTTAGTGACGGGCGACCATGCCCGCCATAAAAAGGTTTTTGTCCGCCACAAAAATATTTTGGGTACTAGTGTTTTGATGTTAATAACAACAATGTGTTTTGTATAGAACTAGACAAACTTAGAATAGTGTAATTTCGATTAAACCTCGAGTTTTTTTGTCTTTTTTAGACGGAGCAAGTGTTTATTTTTGTAGCGTATATGACAAATCAAAGAAGGGAAAATCGCAATCCCCTCTGTTGATGCACACAATAATAGTTGCAAATTATTAAATGCTAGTATTATTGTACTGTAATTCATATTCATAAAACCTAATGTTCGGACATACTCTCTCCGTTCCTAAAAGATTGTCACTACGCTTCCCAAAAACAAATGTCAAGCAATTATTTATTAAAATATATAAATATTTATGCTAAGTATAATTAGCATCATTGAAAAGATCTATAAGTCTAGTTTTTTAATAAATGTATTTAAAGATTTAAATGTTATGCGTATTTTTCTATAAATTGAGTTAAAACATGGACGTATCCCATGGCGACATTCTTTTTTAGGGACAGAGAGGAGTATATCGACAATATCATACCAGCAGTGTCACGAGTCGGGGACAGATGGAGACAAGCGATCCGATCTGGCCTTTTGTCCACAAAAGGAGGATATTAGTGTGCGACAACAAGGGTCCAAAACGCCTGCTGGGCTAGTTGTACTACACGCTAACACGCCTGTGTTTGTGTTGTGTTGCGTTGTCTGCGTGCATGCAGACACTAGCGAAATGACAGTCTATCGAGACGTTTCCTTGCTCGCCGTCGGCCGTGCGATTCGATGAACACCGACGTCGTCATCCGAACGCACGATCAGAGAGGCAGGAGCATGATTAGGCATGGAATGATCAAATTAAGGCCATGCATATCTCCTTCCGTGTACTCGTAGGGACCACACCAAGCACCAAGCAGGGGTCTTTTGTGTTTGGATTTGCCCCTGACTATCTTATGCTCTTAGGGCATGTACTCCCTCCGTTTCACAATGCTTTGCGATTTTTTGACTCATATAAAGCGTGTTTGGCCTCTCGCCTTATTTAACTTTTTTAATAAATATTACCACTTTTGTTATGACTTATTACATCACTAAAGATATTGTAATGACGTTTTGTTTGTTTTTATAATTTACATAAAAAATTTGAATAAGACGGCGGTCAAACACCGGTTTATATGAGTCAAAGACCGTAGTATTAAGGAAAGGGAGTACAACGCTGTCGAACCGTCTGTATACCTGTACTTTTTGCAGATTCCCCCGTGCCTAGAGGCGGCGTTCGCGTCGCCACCTCCCGGCGGCGCTTCGCATCCGTTTCCACGATGCCAAGCGGGCGAGGCACCCGGGTTGTGCAGTCGTCTTCTCCAATCGCCCAGCGTCCCGGATCCCACGCTGGATGGCGCCCCCGCCAAATCCTCCGGCCAAGGCTAGCTGGACCGCCCACCAAAAGCTCTGCCTCCATGGCTGCATCGACCTTCACCGAGGAGCGGCGGAGGAGGGGCCGCGCAGCGCTCACGGGGTCCCATGGGCGCGCGGGCAAGAGAGGCGAGAGAGAGAGGCGAGGGGAGGAGACTGAGAGATGGATTGAGAGAGGAGGAGATGCTTCACGGGTATATATGCACATGCGACGCACGACCCGCCGCCCGGCCGTGAAGCCGGCTTTTGGCCCGCCGAGCCGGGCGGCCGGTTCCCACCGTGCCCGTGTCGGGCCTGGGCCGCTCAACCAGGCCCGCGGCACGGCACGCGACGGCGCGGCCGGGTGAAAATAGGGCCGGCGGTGGTCCACCCGACTGCCGGGCTCCCCCGTCCCCATATATAGCGCGGCGTCCCCCTCCCATTCCATTCCACCCTAAACCCTAATTCCCCCCACCCCCGCGCCGTGGCGCTGCCGCCTCTCTCGCCTCTCCCTCTCCGCTGTAGATCCGCTCGATTCTTCTCGTTCGCGGCCGTTGCTCGCCTCCGACTTCGCCGCCGTTCGCCTCCGACGTCGCCGTCGCAACTTCGACGCCTTCACCTGCCGGATCGAGTTCGAAATCCCTCTTCTGTCTTCTCTTTCTCCCCCCTCTCCTCTCCTCTCTTTCTCCAGTCAACATGTGAGTTCCGAGTTTCCTTCCTCGATCCGCCGCTTGCTTCGCCGTCGTTTGTCTAATCCTTTGCCTGCAGTTTGTTTCGTTCCTCTCTCTATCCGTGCTCCTCTCATTCTACGGTTGGTTCTTGGCTTGGCTTCGGCAGGACCGGTCATGGTACCTCCACTGGCTCCCTCTCCCTGCTCCGTTCCTTCCTCGATCCGCCGCCGCTTCGCCGTCGTTTGTCTAATCCTTTGCCTCCCTACGCTCACGGTTGTTTTTGCAGGTTTTGCTCTCGGTGGTCTCGGCGCCCGAGTCTTCCTCCCGTGGAGTTGACATGGCGGGCCACCGGCCAAGTGACCGTTGAGGGCGGTCTTTGGAGGTCTTGGTCGACCCACGGTCAGCTTCGTCCCGTCCCGTCCCCTTCGGATCTGCCGGCCTCGCTCGATCGTCCGGATCAATTTGGGCTTCGCTTCGGAAGTCCGGTGTTGGTGTGGTCGGCAGCGCAACGCAGGGGGCTCCGCCCCGACGGCGGCGGAGGACCCGGCCCCCAACACCGACGACGAGCTTGAAAACCAGCGGCCGAGAACGACGACGACTTGGGCGAGGACGCCGCCGCCTTGTTCGGCATCGGCGTCGGTGACGCTCTGTTGTTGGAGCTGGCGAGGAGCCATCGATGTCGGCGACGGCAACGATCCTTCCGGTGACACTTCGTTTTGGAGGGAGGTAAGAAGTCTAAGTCTTGGACATGGTTCCATGAGATTAAGGATCACAACAAGGTCCGTGTAGCGCCATCTCAGTATGCACCGAGGCGTAAGTACTCGCTAGATCCGTTTCGCTTTGGGCATTTGATTAGGCATATGAAATCCTCGTTCGCTAAACGTGATCATGCTACTACTAAGACCCGGGGGCTAAACTTGCTTTGAATCCTAATGGTTTGAAAACGGGTTTATGATCCTATGGTTGCTCGCATGGAGTTGTGCATTTTGATTGCTAGACTTGACCTCGCCATTAGGGGTTGGTGCCACCCAAGCACAGGAAGATTACATTAAGCGTGCACATAATCCTCTGTTTGAACATGTTTCTAGGACCACCACCACTAGAGACATGGCTAAGCTTTTTGAGCAACAACGTAGTGTGATTGTTAAGTCTTTGTTGCCCGATACATGTTTACGTCTCTTTGACATCCGATATTTGGTCCGGTAATTCTAAGGAGGATTACATTTGTTGTTGCTCATTATGTGAATGCTGATTGGGAACTACAAAAAAAAAAAAAAGGTTATTGGTTTGAGGCTTATTGAGGCAAAGCACATACGGGTGCCAATATTCTTCGATAGCATTTGTAATGTGGTTGAGGAGTTCAATTTGATGAATAAAGTGTTTCTTTGTGACTTTAGATAATGCACCGCTAATTCTAAGGCTCTTGAAACTCTTGCTCCTACATTCTTTGGCTATTTGGGTTCCTATCCCCTGCACCTACTCATGATGATCCTAACAAAGTTAGGTACTTGCTTGTGCATCGCGGTGTGTTTGCCATATTATTAATTTGATTGTTAAGTCCGGTTTGAAAAGGATTAAGTCTTATCTTGAGGATTTTAGAACTGCAATAAGCTTTTTAAATGCTTCTAATCAGAGAATTGCATTGTTCAAAAATTATTGTATTGCTAAGGGTGTTAGACCTTGAAAGTTTGGAAATTTTGGACATGGATGTTAGATGGAATTCTACATATTTGATGCTTAAATCTTTCTTTGACTAAAGATGAAAATACAGGCCAATATGTGTATAAGGAAGTTTTTTTCTATGTTCATTAATTCAAACTATGAAAAGGTTCTTTTGACTCCTTTGCATTGGCATATTCTTGAACAGAGATAATGAGTTTCTGGAGCTTTTTTTATGAGTGCCTTTGTTGTTCTATCTAGTGTTTACTACCCTACTTCTCCATTGGTTCTCGCATAGTATTCTTGACATTGCCGAGCTTTTGAAACAAGCTGAATCGATAATAATTTTAGATCCATTGCACTACCTATGAAGCTTAAATTACTTAAGTCTTTGGGAAAAACCACCATTGTTGTTTGCTTTTGCTTTAGTTCTTGATCCTAGAGGTAAGTTGCCTGCCTTGTATTCATTGCTTGACCTTCTTGGTAAGGCCTTAGGAGTTAATTACGTTGTCTACTATGGTGATGTGAAAGATGAATTGACTAGACTCTTTGGCAAGTATGTTGACAAATTTGGTGCAACAAAGAAGGTCTACGGGCCTGTACAACCTTCATATCCTCCCGGTAAGAGAAAACAAGTCATGGGGAAGGCTATTTGGTAATTCTGGTGCCGACTCATCTTCAAGCATTCGTTATCGATGAGCTCGGACTTACTTAGACAAAGGATGTGGGCCGACCGTCTTTCCCGAAAATTTTGATATCTTGCTATGGTGGCGTGACCACAAGCAAACCTATCCTATCTTGTCTATTTTGGCCAAAGATATTATGTACGTTCCTGCATCTTGTTTCCTCGAGTCTTGTTTCGGCTTGGGGGTAGGATACTTTTCGAAGACCCGGCGGCGCTTGTTGCTGAGCATGTTGAGATGCTCACATGCATCAAGGATTGGGAGCTGGGAGCAAGGGAGAGAACAGCTGCTTGTTGAGGACTTCGACCTGGTGGCTAAGTTTGATAATATGTGGATTGATGATGTTGGACAAGGAAGCGAGGCGGTAGCGGCACCGGCACCGGATTCGGCACCAACAGATTCTGTTGGTGGCAACAGGTTGATTGGTGGCTAGCAGCCTAGAAGAAGATGAAGAAGACAACATAGGAGCCAAGGAGGTAAAGAAATTGACTACATTCTTTTGCTTTAGACTTTAGTTCTTAGAAAACATACCGATGTTGTCTTTTTGCGGGCACTTCGGTAATTTTGGTGCACCTGGTGATTTTGGTTATATCTTTGTGAATCTGTTGAATCGTGAGAGTGGTGTCACCGGTAGATGTGGGTGGGTACAAACTTAGTAAGTTGAACCATGATGTGAATCTGTGATTCACTTTTTTTGGATGTTGCCACTTTGTGATGGCTAATGTAATAGGGCTAGATGGTTGACAGTTGACACTTGACATGTTTGAAACTTGAATTGAATAAATTTTGAGCTGGGATATACTCTTTTCCTTTCTAGGGTTTCTCCCACAAGGGTGGGTTTACCTAGAAAGGTTTTTTAGTGAGGCAAGCATTGCACTCCGGCTCTTAATTTATTTTTTGAAACACTTGTCTTGTCTCATTTTCATTCTCGTTTATCATGTTTTGATTACATTAAGTGTGAAGTTCATGTTCATCATGATGTGAATCGCGTGATTCACTTTTTTGCCGGATGTTTTTGTATACATCCTGTTGGTCGTTGAATCAAATTTTCATTGATTCGTTAAATTTTGATTCTGTTCTTTGAAAATCTGTTTAAGTCTTTGTTTTTTGAATTTCGGGCCATGGGCTGGCCCGGCCCGTGAAAAGTCCGTGCTCACGGGCGCAGACGGCCGCGATTTTTCGGCCCGCGGGCCGCCGTGGGCCGTTGCCTCGGCCACGATAGCCCGCCGGCACGGCGCGGCCGGCGACGACGGCGGCGGTGCGGCGGCGCGACGCGGCGCGGACCCGCCGGGGGCGGCGGGCGGACGCGCCCCGATGCACATCTATATTCGCGGGTAGGGTAGTGAGCGCTGTTGCGAGGCCGGGCGCGTAGCGGCTGCTTTCTGAAGAGGAGACCGGCGCCTCGGGAGCGGCCGCGGCGGCGGGCGGGCAATCACGGCTGGCGCGCTGCAAGCGGCGTTGGGCGGGAGGAGTTGCGGCCGGCCTCTTCCGCGGATCTCGCGACGGTGGGGCTATCTGCGGCTCGAGATGCGCGGCCCGACACGCACATGGTGGCCATGGCGTCTTGCATTGGCAGCCTACCTTGCCATGCCCAGCATCTCGCGGCACCAGTATTGCTGCTAGCCTCCAAGTCAGTCATGTCGTGGAGGTGTTCGAGCTTATGCTCCACTCCAATGGGTGGGACACCACTTTACAAGGTTTTTTCTCAGAAAGAATGATGTATTTGTTTAATGTACTGCTACTTGAAAGTTGCATGAAGCGTTTCAGTTTGATTTGGGGGCAGCATGCTTTAATTCAGATTGCTCAAATTCAGTCATTGGAATGACACACAGCTTTGTGTTGTATACTGACATGAGTACAGGACTCACGAAGAGGTGAGGTGTTGGAAGAAGTCATCACATTTTTTGATTTTTGGATTGTGTAGCTTTGTGTTATATTAGTGGTTTGTAAAAATTATTGTAATCATGTTTCTATTATTTATGCTTAATATTACTCTATCAAATAGCCACACAATGGTATACACAAATATACTTTTAGTTGATCTTAAGCTACATGCACACCATTAAATAGGTTATAGACGGACCCTCTGTCATACGTGGGTTGTATGAGTTGTCTTCATATGTGTCTGTATGATAAATTCGAGGTTCTGCAGACGGCGAGCCGTCTGTGGGTTGTACATGCCCTTACTATAGTATTATTACTCCATGTTAGGATGATCAAGCTGATAATTAGCTAGCTGTTAATAATAATTAACTCATTGGATCTAAACAGATTTAGCTAATTAACAAACAGCTAGGCCTTATAGTCCCTCTGACTCAGTTTATAAAGTGTATACTTAAATATATGGTGTTCAGTCTGACGCAATTAAGCATGGTATCCTTTAATTTCCCAAATTATGGTTTAACCATTTATTTATTTCATATTATATTTTATTTTATAATTATAAAATAATGACTGTTGATACTTATATTTGATTGTAAATCTAACCGCAGAAAGTGTATTACAAGAATTTAAAATTGTTGAGTAACTTTTTAGTCAAAGATATGAAGTTTGAATGTTAACACGCGTGTACAAATCCTATATTCTTTCCGCCTCTCACTAGTATACATAGGGCATGTTTGAATCTCATGTGCTAATTTGTAGCCTCTCACTTCTAGCCCAATTTAGCCGAAGCCAAACTAGAGGCTAAAGTAGCCTCTCCAAGAGGTGCTTATAGAGGCTAATTTGGTGTGGGCCCATCCAAAAGGTTGAGCTAATGATTGGATACAAGCATTGAAAGCAAATTAGCCCATTGATCCAAACAATTCAATGGCTAATTCAAAGAGTAAACTTTGGGCCTGTTTGGATTAGGTGACTAACCTAAAACCTAGTCACCCATATTTTAGTCACTTTTAGTCACTTTACTTCCAAAGCAGGGGGTGACTAAAATTCAAGAGGAGACTAAAATTTAGTCACACGACTAAGAATCCAAACACTCCCTTTGACCCTAAAATAAATAAGCATAAGTGCTAATTCTCCAAACAGGCCTGTACTAATGTTTTATAGCATACAAAGAAAAATAGATAGGGAATATTTAGCCTAAATATTGTATGATTGAAACATCGTCACCTATAACTTTTTAATTATGGCGGTAATTAGCGCTACTACAAAAAGGCAACTAAGGGAACACACTGCCATTTTTATTAGGGGCGGCTCATACTTTGAGCCGCCCCTAATGTATGAGAAAATCTCGGTTGTTGACAAAGCTGCCCCTATTGATGACACATTAGGGCGGCTCGTGTACCAACCGCCTGCTGCGTTATCGTGGGCGGTTCAATCACCAACCGCCCCTCTTGCGGGTGGTCCACAATAGGGCGGTTCTATATTGAGGCGCCCCTACGGTGGGTTCGATTTTTAAAATGAGGCACTAAAAATTAAAATTTCATAAAACGACCTCGGACGGAAAAACTTCCTAAATATGAAATGTAGATATCGAAAAGTTATGAAAATTTGTAGTTGACCACTTTTTAGTTCGAAATCATCTAGTCATGCAAAACGTGTTCAAATTTCTCAAATTTGAAATTCAAATTCGTAAAACGACCTCGGACCGAAAAAACTTCCTAAATATGAAATGTAGATCTCGAAAAGTTATGAAACTTTGTAGTTGACCACTTTTTTAGTTCGAAATCATTTAGTCATGCAAAAGCTATGTTCAAATGTCTCAAATTTGAAATTCAAAAATTTAAAAACGACCTCAGACGTAAAAACTTTCTAAATATGAAATGTAGATCTGAAAAAGTTATGAAACTTTGTAGTTGACCACTTTTTAGTTCGAAATCATCTAGTCATGCAAAAGGCGTGTTCAAATGTCTCAAATTTGAAATTCAAATTTTAAACGAGCTCGGACGGAAAAACTTCCTAAATATGAAATGTAGATCTCGAAAAGTTATGAAACTTTGTAGTTGACCACTTTTTAGTTCGAATCGGTTTAGCGCCTCAAATAGTCAATTTACACTTTCAGTTTGTATAATATATGAGGGCGCGGAATGGGATATGGACACATACAAGTGTGTAGTGCGGTGGAGGGAAGGCTCGGGTGCACGAGCTCAAGGTCGCGGGTTTGAATCTTGGCGGCCGTAACATTTGCAAAAAGCCTGGAAAAATCACCATGTGTAGGGGATGTGGGGGTCCTACCGATTAAAAAAATCTTTTGTTATTTTTTTTTTAATTTTGAATATGTGAAATCACGAGATAACCGCCCCTAATGTGGATCCACGTTAGGGGCGCTTGTTTATGGGACAATTTGAAAAAGCCGCCCCTAGAGTCAATCACCGGCTGCCTCTAGAGTTGCTCATTGTAGTAGTGTAGGTAACTACTCGCTCCTAGTCCATATAGTTGTATGATTGAAACATCAAAAATAAGATATCACGACACGATCAAATCCGAAGCAGTCAAATGGAATAAACGTGACCACAGAAACAAACAAAGTGAAGTGCAAGATATATATCTATACGTAACGTGGCCACAGCGACAGGAAGAAAGTGGGAACCTTCGGTTTTGAGTTTTGACGCCAGTAGACTTCCGTAGCGCAGTAGCATATCTTTGGTGACTTCGCGTAGGATGCTTAATACAGTCGGGATAAAGAAATTGCATATGAGTTTTTTTTTTTTTTTTGCGAGATCCAAAACTTCAATATGTGATCGACTATATTCCATTTTTTAAAATGTAATTTTTATTTTGTGTGTACCGAGAAATACCTAAATTCGACCCACACATAACTATTCGATTTTCCAGTAGTGTGAAGTCGTTGATGCGTCCATCAACATTAGGCGTGCACGTATATATATATGCATGTGTATGTAGTCTTGGTATGCTTGACCTGTCATGGTAACTCTTAGTCGATAGTGTATCTCACACGTCGCACAATGAAATAATACTTGGTCGTATTCCAATTTGTGAAACAAACCGCACCCGACACGGCTTAGCCCGTGTATGGTTGTTGTACATTGTCCACATTCATACGGCTCCAAATGAAAAGTCGAGAAAAACTATGTACGTACGCTGTATTCTTTACGTCTGTACTTACATATGCCATGAGAGTATAACTACTAGGTAGTACCAAATGTGTTGCCGTGAGCTCGATCGGTGGCAAAGTCAAAGAGCGGACACAGCAGAGTCGTTGGAAAGTCCAAGAGGGTGTCACTGACATGTGGGCCCAGCGTACCTGTGAGGTCAACGTGGCAGATCGATGCACAACGCTCCCGTCCGAAGACGACTCACTGACGACTTAGCTATGATAGCGAGCATGCGTAACACACGGTAGATAGAAATAAAAAATGGTGTGGCCATAGCATTTGACTTGCTTCAAGTGATCCATTTGGTTACATCACTCAAGTTGGCGTGTCATTCACATAATCATTTGTTTCCTTGGGGATAAGATCATCATGCACGTCTCAACGTTGGAGATGTTTCCACACTCTTATTTTGACACATTCTCTAGGACTAGGATGACATGTGTTGGTTTGTTTTCCTTCTTATTTTGCACGTAGGGCCGGAGAAGGGAATCGTAAATGAGCGGCCGGGTGAATGGATTGGAAAAGGCGATGAATGTGCCAAAATCAGGTGAGAAGGACATTGTTATTGAAACCCTACTCTGGTCACAAATATGTCTTTGTTTTGAGAGGCCGTTGTCGAGCACTGTCTGTTTCTATTAAAGTTTTCTAATTAAGCATGAAAATGAGATGACCACCACAAATATTTTTGGTATACTATTAAAAAAAAAAAGCCACCTAGATTTTCTTCTTAAACTTACTTATCAATTTAACCAATGAAATTATGATTGCATCAAGTCATGACTCAAGAGGGAAGGAAAGAAAGAAAGAGAGAAGAAAAGAAGACACTCAGTAGCAAATGTGAGCAACGCGGTAAGTTTACTTGCCCCAAAGTCCACCCGCCTTTTCAAACGCAACTGCTACGGGTAGCAGAGCAGAGTACTACACAAATTTCCATCCACACCGGCAAAACCCTAACCCAATGACAATCCGGTGCCACATACTCCATGGCCCCATCCGACAGTACCTTTGGGTCCCTTTTCCCTCCCTCCCTCCCCTCTCTCCGTCGAGGAAATGCAAATGGAAACGTAAACGTAAAAAGGGCACCGAAAGTTACCCGAGCCGGGTGCACAGGAGAAGCAGAGCCAACCACTGCACCACCACCCCCACCGTCCTAGGCTGCTCTCTTGCTTTTGTTGCCTTGCTCCCGCCCAATTTAATTTTAATGCCACCACCCAGGAGGATTGGATTTGAGTGAGGCCGGCGCATCAATGGCGTCGTCGTCTCCCGCATCCAAATCTCACACCTCGTCGTCGTAGCTACAGTCACTTACTAGCTCCATTTCTTTCCTTCTTCTTCCTCCATCTCCACTCCTGGCGCACCATCCGAGAAATGCTCTTCTCCTTTTTCGTGTTTCCATTCCACAAGTGCCAGCCTTGCACTGCTTGTCTCGGCGTGTTGACATCTCTGCATGCTCTGGCCCGCCATTAATCCATCCTCCCGCTTCCTCCTCCTCCCTGCTGCTGCTGCTGCTGACAGAAGCGTTCCAATTCAAACACCCCCCACCCCCGCATCCTACTTCTTCTTGGCTGCTCCCCAGATTAGTTCGTTTTCAGCGCTCGCGGCCGGACGGACGGAGGACTGAGCCATGGTGGCGGAGCCGCTGGTGCACAAGGTGCTCTCCATGGCGACGCTGTCGTCGTCATCCTCCTCCTCCTCCTCCTCTTCCAAGAAAGCGCGGCGAGCGGCGGCCACTAAGACCGGCTCCGCCGACGCAGCGGCAGGCGACGACGGACGGCTGGGCATCCTGTCATTCGAGGTGGCCAACGCCATGTCGCGCGCGGCGAGCCTGTACCGCTCGCTCTCCGACGCGGAGGCGGCGCGCCTTCTGGGCCCACAATGCCTGGGCTCCCACGCCGTGCGCGCGCTCGTCGCCACGGGCGCCGACGCCGACGACGCGCGTCTCCTCGCGCTCGCGCTCGCCGAAGCTCGACGCGCTCAACCGCGTCGCGGCCGTCGCCCTCGCGCCTCGGCCGGGCACGATGCACGGCGCCGCCGCTGGTGGGGTTCGACCACGTCTACGCTGACCTCCTCGCCGGCCGCTGCTGCTCCGACTCCGACACCGGTGGCGCAACAACGTTCGCCGTCGTCGTCGGCTCCGACGCCGCGTCGCTGGTGCGCAGGCTGGACCGTCTCGCCGCCGCCACCGCCGCGCTGTACGCGGAGCTCCAGGCGCTCGCGGACCTCGAGCAGTCGGCGCGGAAGCTGCCCACCGACGAGGCACGGCGCGCGCTCCAGCAGCGCGCGCGGTGGCGTCGTCACGACGTGCGCAGGCTCCGGGACGCCTCGCTTTGGAACTGGACCTACGACAGGGCCGTGCTCCTGCTCGCGCGCGCCGTCTGCGCTGTCTACCACCGCATCCGCTTCGTCTTCGGCGACCCTATGATCGGCCTCGACCTGCTGCTGCTGGCCGTGCGTCCCATTGAATCGTCGTCGTCGGGGCAATGCGACGACCAAAGCCGCCGGCTCTCGGGTCCGGTGGCAGCAGCAAATTCAGGTCCCGTTCAAAGCAGTCTCAGGCTCAGCGACAGAGGCAAGTCAGGGCCGGTTTCCAGAGTCGTCGATCCAGATACCAATTTTTCGGTATTCAGGCTGTGGAACAAGCCCGGGGAAGATGTTCATGGAGTGCTTGAGCTTGAGCAGCTCGGTGTCATGGAAGGATGGGTTCGAGGATGAGTTCTTGGAAGATTATTCCAGCTCCATTAGCACAATCAGATCAGGGATGCTCGTGCCATTCAGCAGCGAGCAAGCAACTCCATCATCCAAGAGTGGTAGGATTGGCAGGAAGGAACAGCGGTTTGGTCCCAAGAGCACGGTGACATCGCTTGCGCCGCCGTCGACAGTCGGCGGCTCCGCTCTGGCACTGCATTACGCAAACATTGTCATCATCATTGAGAAGCTGCTCCGGTACCCACACCTTGTTGGTGAGGAGGCACGGGACGACCTGTACCAGATGCTGCCATGGAGTCTGAAGGTGGCGCTGAGAAAGAACCTGAAGACGTATGTGAAGAGCGTGGCGATCTACGACGCGTTCCTCGCGCACGACTGGAGGGAGACGATGGAGAAGACGCTGGCATGGCTTGCTCCCATGGCACACAACATGATCCGGTGGCAGGCCGAGAGGAACTTTGAGCAGCAGCAGATCGTGATGAAGGGGAATGTGCTGCTGCTGCAGACGCTGTATTTCGCTGATCGGGTGAAGACTGAGGCAGTCATCTGTGAATTGCTTGTCGGCCTGAATTACATCTGCAGGTATGAGCAGCAGCAGAACGCGCTGCTTGATTGCTCGAGTAGTCTCGACTTTGATGATCGTGTCGAGTGGCAACTTCAGTAGAACCAATCCAAGGTCAGGTTTTCTGCTCTGTTCCATAGTGTACAAGTGACATGAAACACCAAATTAAGGGTACTTGTAATTTGGTTTTGGTGCATTTTGCACATCTATTGTTAGATGAAATATAGAGCTTTGTTGACTGGAAAGACCCTGATTCTAACTCTTGCTGTACATAATTAATCTTTGTTGAATCCTTATGTGAAGCAACCTGAAAACAGGTTTGTTACTTAGTAAACTTGCATCAAGTGTGTATCATTGAAGAAGATATGTTTCAGCTATTTGAAAAAAAAAAAAAAAAAAAAGTTATGTGATATTCAGTCTGTACCTTAGTCATTTGTTTTTCATCAGCCTGGGACTTTGCGAAAAGCACATCTGCAAAAAGCTAAGATACAATGTAAGTGTGTTACGTAAAGGTGTAGCTTTAGCCACTAGTTTAGGAAGTATAATAGTAATATCTGTGTAGTAGTTGTTGATGCTAACCCACTCATCTCAAAAGGGAATTATATCATTTTCTGCTTACCTTAAAGCGTGGGTTTGGTTGGTAGGTCAATTAGTTTATCTTCTCTGAAGGATTTTCTACTTGTTGGGCATTTTGTCATTTTGTTGCTTAGAAAGTAGTCAACTGAAGATAGCAAGACAGCTGGATAAAAAAAAAGATAAGAGTAACAAAGCTTTCAGTCATGAATTAACCTTCTAGGCATGCTGACTTGAGTTGTTGAGTGCTACTCTGCATGTAGGCTGCTCATGTGACCATGGAGCAAGTTGATGAGTATGGACAGTAAGCATTCACTAATTTTAGTACAGTACTAATCTTGGTCCTTTTTCTAAGTTGATGAGTACAGCAATTTGTGGCTGTGCACTGATATACTGTCTCTGACTTTGTATTCCCTGGGCTCTTGCTGTGATAACATGCAAATTCGTTTGCTTCTTCAGATTGCAAGTGCCCTTCTTGCACTCAGTTACATCACATTCATATTTCGTTGTATTATTACATTTATTGTTATGCAACATTGTTAATTCCAGCAGTATATATTAGTCATTTTGTTACATCACAAGGATTTTTCCTCCTGATGATCATTTTTCTGCTCAGAAAATAGTCAATTGAAGATAGCATTTTGTTTCTCAGAAAATACTCAACTGAAGCAAGACAGCAGGATTAAAAAAAATCTGAGAATAACAAATCTTTCAAAATTGAAATGAGTCATGTATGAACCTGCTATGCATGCTGACTTGAGCTGTTGAGTGCTACCCTGCACCAAGGCTCTCCATCATTTTCAGAGACAGAGGGCTGCTCATCTGACCACGGAGCAAGTTGGTATGGTATACACAGTAAGCATTCATTTGCAATCAGTAAATTTGGTACAGTACTGTTCTTGGTCCTTTTTTCTACTATAGGTTGATGATTTCAGCAATTTGTAGCTGTACACTGATATACTGTCGCTGACTTTCCACTCCCCGGTCTTCTTGTACTCAGAGACAGAGGGCTGCTCATCTGACCAGGTTTGCAAAACTGTTAATTTCAGGAATATATATATTACTCCATGATCAGCAACATTATATATAAAATATATATTCCAGGTCACTTCATCATCAGAAATGTTGTATTGCCACATCACTCTATAATACCACTTACCACCACAGAGATCACCATAATCTCTGTATTGGCATTGGCAGCCACACCATTTGCCATCTCCCAATGAAGCTTTTGCTTGCCAACATCAAATGGGATGACAGCGTCCTGTAGTAGTACTTGCAAGACTTGATTAGGGTTCCCATTGCCAGGCGTGGCTGGGGACTGATTGGGATGCACTTGATGGGCGTCCCTGTGGTCCGAGCTGGGGAGTTATGGTTTCTGTTACCCACCGTAACCGTGAGAGGCTGGTACATGTACGGATTGGACTAGCATATCGAATCCATCTAATCCGTGCTGGGATTGTTTGTTTTCACCATCCTAAATGATTATTTATTCTTTCATTGTTCTTTCCTGACATTTTGCTAATAAAGGTTTGGTCTGGGATCCTACTTATACATCCAAAATTTGACTTGATCAGCATTCTGAATTCTGAGCACCATACCACCGGGCCTGCTGTCAGCACAGAGATAAGTGATTTTAGATTGTCGGGAAAGAGAGATTTGGAGATACAATGGGCGCATTTGGTTCCAATAAGCAAGTCTTACCTTGCCTTGCCCAGCTAGGAAATGAAAAAAAGAGATGGAATTAGCTTGGTATCCTTGCCTTTCTACCTCGATTTACGTGCAAGCGAGTTTGTCCTCGCTGAATCGGCTCTCTTGGACAGGCAAGGAGGTTCGCCTGGCTGAGCACAGACAACGATAGCTCCACCACATCCAAACATTCCCATTATCTCGGGAACAGCAGCCGGTGGTGGTGGCAATTGGCAAAGCTCGCTCGAGTGGTACCAGCACTACTGCAGCTTTGGGGGCGCTGTTGGCGGCTCAAAGGCTGTGTCAGCTTTGAACTGCAGCATGCGGGTACAATCAGACTCAGTTCATGTGAAGGGAATCCGAATCTAGTGATGTGCATGAGCAATTGAGCTCGATTAATCCAGCCATGTTCAGGATCAGATTGTGACTCGGAAGGACCATTAGCACAGGGCCCTTCCTATCTATCAGAAGCTCTACGGAAACAATTGCAGAGAGAGAATAAACTGAAAAAACGGCCGCGTAACTGAAACAAATGCTGGACAGGTACTCGCTGTTCATTGAACATTAAGAGTTTGTGATTAGACGGCGCTCTCACTAGTGCCCTCCTCATCCGTCTTACACTTACCGCACCGCTTCAAACTTTAAACTCATACTGTATCTCACCTGGACCATGGGTCCTACATGTTTTCTTTCAGTTTGGCTGCACCCGGCGAGACCGGTAACTCATACTTTAACTCCCGTGGATCCCATGCGTCGATTTTCTTCTCCCATCCACATCCACCGCCGCATGAGCCGCACCTCGAAATCCTCCGCCGCCAAGGCCACATCCTCGCCGAGCAAGCGGGCGGGCAAGCGGGCAGCCGCTCCGGCATCCTCGGCCGCCGGAGTTGCGCTAGGCGGGGGCGCGACCGGCGGCCTCCGCCCGCCCCGCCCGACCCCACGGATCTCGGGCGTCCATGGCTCTGCCGTTCTCGCGGCCGGGGTAAAGCCGAGCTCCGCCGTTCTCACGGCCATGGCGGCGGGCGCCATTGCGGCGCGTCTCGCGACCGGCGGCGGCGGCCGTCGGACGACGCTGACGCCTCCAGCGCCCGCCCCGCCCCCTTCCAAGCACGGGCACCCGACCCGGGCGGCGGCGCGCGAGCGGCATTCATCCGCCTACAAAGACGGGCGGTGAGGTCGCGGTTCCCGGCCGTATGCCGCGGGCGGCGCGGCCACCGAGTCCACCCACGCGGTACCACACGCTCCGCGGTGGGGACGACGTCCACCCGCCATCCCCGGCGACCGGCTACTCCTCCGGCCCTCCCGACCTCGGCCTCTGTCCCGGGCCTTTCGACATTCGCGCGGAATCAAAGGGGCCGAGGAGGTGCCGGGGTTGCGGCGGCGGAGGAGGATACCTTCCCGTTGGCCCTCTCTCCTTCCCCGCCATGGAGCTCGCCGGGCCTCGCCACCGCAGCCGCTCGCCGTCGGCGCCGCCCGGGCCGGGCGACATGGTGGAGCTCCGCCCGCGCGCGCGAGTGGAGAGGGCACGTGCCCGCGCCCGCCGAGCCCCCACGGCGGCGGCGATGAGTTCCCCTTCCTTCTCCCTCTCTGCTCTTTCTCTCTCCGTCTCGCACGCTCGTGTGCGGGCCCCATGCCACGCCGGTGTACTGGAGGAGGAACGGGCAGGCGCTGGGAATAGCGAACCCGGCCTTGTCGAGGACGCGTTTGAGTACAGTGGTGCAGAGCTCCCGTTCGCTACCGGGCTCCTTCAGTTCCACCTTAGAGTACGCGATGCAGATAGCCTTACACCTACTCGTGCAGAGGACGCCCACAGACACGTGAAGCAAGTATAGAGCCGTCCAAGTTTTAAGAGGGCAGTTGGGGAGAAACAAGGTACTGTAGGTGACCAGCTGCTGCACTGCTGGCTTCCATGGATACAGTCATACAGATATCAGGCCGCCAGGGCTCTGGGCAGGCGCTGAAGCTGAACCAGCCACTGTGGGACAACAGTAGCTGCAATCTTTCTCTGCTGATGAGTTCCCTGCCGCAGCAGCAGCAGCTGGAGCTGGTTCCTGCCACCATTGCGAACACTGGTGAGATTTTTTTAAGCTTCTGGGACCCGTCGCTCTCATTTTTTGAAACAACAGGCGCCGAATTCTTACAGAAGCTGTTATTGTTCAGAAATCATTGCCTGAGCACGAGTTCGGCTCCATTTCAGGTCAGCCGGCGTTTAGCGGTGGTACCCAGAGGGATTTGAAATAGACCACGAGTTTGGTTTTCAAGGTGGTACAATCGTCAATCAGTCCAACGATGATAAATTTATAATCATACATAATACTCGCTCTGACTGAATAAATGAATTGTTCGAACTGTCAAGTCAATACTTTCTTATTTTATTAAACGAGAAACCTACTTGACTCCCATAGATGGGTGAAGCAGAACGAGGCCTTCTTCTACCACAGTAGAATTCAATTAGCTTCCCATCGGCAAACTTGTTAATCCCAAGTCTGTAAGGCAGATGAGGAGATTTCTTGTTTTCCTCCACTCTCAGCACAGTCTCCTTGAAGTAGCTGAACCGGCGAGCCATCTCCTCACGGTCACGCTCCTGGTTAAAAAACTTGCACCAGCGCTCATACAGGTCCCATAGCGCATCATCTGACTCAAGATCCTTCTCATTCGCCTCGAATTTCGCCCAATCTGTTATATAGAGACATAGTTAATTGTGCGGATCAGATTAGCAAATGAGATCCGTCGATGGCTGGAGGTACGGATCGATCTCTACCTGGTTGGACGAAGGGTGCCCCGTCGATGACTTCTTGTAATTTGGCGACGTAAGAGAGCCTGCTCCGAGGGGGCCCTGCCGCACCGCCTGAACTAGAGCAGGCCGCCGCCGCAGCCCTCGTCGCCGCCGCAAAGCGATATGTGGCCGACGCAACTGAGGTGGAGACGCGAGCAGCCGCCTGGAGGATCAGGCATGCCATCGACCGCATGACGGGAGATGAGAGGATGGATGGCGTCGCCGGTGGATGGGGAAATAGTGATTCCGGTTAGGTTTGTCTCCCTCCGAACCGAGCCGAGCGCAATTGTAGTTTGTTCGGATGAAAAAACTGATGCGTATGGGTGCCTATTCGGTGGTATCTAACAATGACAGGATTTACAATAACTGATTATTACTACTAATTATTAATCTGAAATAATTCTCAACACCCCTTGATCAATTTGAACACTTGTTGGCATCCTTATTTCTTCGTTAGTCATTGTCTCAAAGCTTTGGACCCTATAGGAAAAGTAAAGTATACCGATATAACATGCAAAACTCCTTACACCCCATCGGTAAAAATAAGGAGAAACATTACGATCTATTCTAGCCGGTAATCCCACGTAAGGTGTTATAAATATGTATAATGTATAACAAATTTAGACGGGTTGGTACTATTCACTGGGACCTGTTACTGTTCGTCTCACTGTAGCTAGAACAATAACATGTGAGGGTGATGAACCCGGTAGCTAGTATGCTCTTTATAGGTAATGTTAGATTTGACCAAATTTATAGAAAAAAAAGTGTAAATGTTTATAACACCAAAAGAGCATATTATAAAAATATTATATAGGGTAATATCTAATGACATTAATTTGGTTTCATAAATTTTGGTGCTACTTTCTATAAATTCGATGATCAAACTTACAAAAATTTGCTTAAAAGACAACTCTGTGAATTGATTTATTTGAGATGAGGGTGGGAGGGAGTATAAAACTTTTGGAAGGTCATGTCATATTAGTAGGGATGAAAACAGATCGGATACGAACGGATATCGCTGATACCATATTTGTTTTCAT
Source organism: Hyparrhenia diplandra (assembly GCA_015847255.1). NCBI lineage: Eukaryota > Viridiplantae > Streptophyta > Magnoliopsida > Poales > Poaceae > Hyparrhenia > Hyparrhenia diplandra. The sequence continues at coordinate 33,755 of JADLZK010004809.1, forward strand.
ATTTACGCCGGATTGGATTCGGACACGAATAGCTCTTTGGATACATATACGGATACGGATTGTCTCGATTACGGGTACGAATAATGAGTATCGAATACAGTAATGACTCGGATTCGAGAATGTCGGATACAAAATATCTTTTGGATATTGAGTAAAAGCAACATAAATGTATATATGTGTGTTGGCATCTTGATAAAAGCTTTGTACTACTTTACCACACTATAAACATAAATGTAGGTACATACTGTAGTATTTCATGTTTTTGAAACACAATTAAATTTGTCTACGAAATCAGTTTGGGCTCTACCCAGAACTATCAGGCCAGGCTACGCCATCAGCCCATGCGCTCCACCTTCTTCACTACTTACTTACGCTCTGGTCTCCTAGTACCCGTGTCCCCACACGCACACATGCAGTTAGTACCGCATCAGCTACCCAGAGTGGAGAGCTTAGGAAGGTAGCTATAAATGAAGGACACAACACCAAGGTAATTTAGCTGGCAATGGCTTGGATTGCTATAAACGGATAATATCCGCCATGTGTGGGTCGGATATATATCCGACTTTTTACCCGGATTATCCGTATCCGCCGGATAGAGACAATATCATATTTGTATCCGTTATCCGCATAAAGTATCTGTTTTAGTATCCGTATTTGACAAAAAAATTCGGATATCCACGTAATTATCCATTTAAGTGTTTATATATGTCCGGTCGAACGGACGGTCGGATAAATATCCGTACCATTTTCATCCCTACATATTAGACTATGTCATATAAAATATACTGGAGGGAGGATTAAGCCGTTGGACAAACATCCAACACCCACATAAACATTGGTAGCATACATCAAGAGGTGTAAGCTTTTTAGACCACGTTGCAGGAAAGGAGAATACAATGATCAGAGGAGCACCTCTGCTCTGAACACCAGATTACCATTGGTTCAAAACTTGAAAGCTGAAACACAAGAACGTGATACCTCTGTACCAAATTTACCAGTTGAACAACCATCAGTGTAAGTCTGTAACGACATCACCAGTTCCAGTCTACCCTTTTGGGACCATCAGTAAGTGTAACCAATCATGAGCCTTGATGCATCTTTTGTCCCTTTGGACCAGGCTTTTTGCTTACTAGGGCACCTGCTGCCCCTTGCCTGCTTACACCTTGCAGCAGCAGATGCTGGTATTCATTTGGACTTTGGAAGATAACCGTGGATGGATGTCCTCTTATTGCATCACATACCGCTCATTGTCTTAAGAAAATGAAGCAAACAGTCACTGACACACTGTCCCAGTCAGCAAATCATAATGCTAAAATGTGACAGCGGCGTTGCCGACTGAATGAAACCCTAAAAGTAGGAACCATATCCATATGATCCATTGGTGATCTCCTTTCCTCACCTCCTAATCATATGATGCATTCATGCTTGTTGCCCTGAGATTGTCTCAGGAACACCTGATCTCATCATGGATGCATGTCCTCCATGTGTCAGGACTGGCCTGCACCTGCACTCGTAGCTGCTTATTGAATAATGAACGCTACCCTACCATCACGTTGGAAGATTATGTTCATGGCTTGGTTTGCACCAAAGCCAAAACTACAAGGAATATAACCATTCATTCATTTAATTAAATGTAGTCCAATGGTAGAACGGTCCAGTGGGACGCTACCCACCAGGGTTCAAATCCTGGTGCTCGCACCTTTTCTTGGGATTTTCCCAGGATTTACCGGCGTTATGCATTAAGTGGTAGCGGCGTTCCCGTCGATGACGAGGCGCCTATGGTGACTTCGAGAATCTCCAGATCCGCCGTACTTTCGGTCCTTCCGGAGGTGTTCATAGGGGGTAGGGTTTGCGTACGTGTGTTCATAGGGGTGAGTGTGCGTGCGTGTTGTGAGCGTCTGCGTTATGCGTAATTCTCAAAAAAAAATGTTCCATTCAAAAAAAAAAAAAAAAAAGAACCCTACATTCATGTTTTTCAACTCAATGTTGGTATATATTGATAGAAGTTAGGGTTTGGTAGAATACGCGATGTATTACTCGAGACCACATTAAGCGTACATATAGGCACGATGGGGAGCCGGATACGGCAGCCCATGGGCCGTGTCATGTTTACATTCCAACACTCCCCACGTTAGAATGGGAGCACCGCGAACATTCGGGTGATCGTTCCTAAACTCGACGAAGACCAAGTCGGGAAGACCCTTGGTGAAGATATCCGCGTCTTGGGATGTAGCGGGCACATGTAGAACACGAACTTCTCCAAGAGCGACACGGTCACGAACGAAGTGTAGATCAATCTCCACGTGCTTGGTCCGCTGGTGCTGAATGGGATTGGTAGATAAGTAAACAACACTGACATTGTCACAGTACACTATGGTGGCTCGACGAAAGAGGGCAATGGAGCTCATGAAGGAGTTGGCGCAACCAACACGCCTCCGCAACTCCATTGGCGGCGGGCGATACCGGCCTCAAGATCGGATCGAGACAAGTATGCCGACGCTCGACGACCAGAAATCGATTGTCACTCAAGAACACACCGTAGCAGAGGTACCGCGACGAGTGTCGGGACAACCAGCCCAATCAGCATCGAGTAGACCGTAAGATCAGCGGGCGAGGTCTTGTGGAGGTGGAAACCAAGATCCAAGGTTCCCTCGGATGTAGCACGGGATGCGCTTCATGGCAACGGCGAGGCTCCTTCGGGTCATGCATATGGAGGCACACTTGCCGGACCGCATAAGCAATATCGGGGCGGGTGAACGTGAGATACTAAAGGGCACCGAAATCTTTGCGAAACTTTGTTGGATCAGCCCACGGGAACACCATCCGCGGAGACAACTTGGCCACGAGTATCAACGGGTGTCTTTGCAAGGTTTGCGAGACACTCATACCAAAGACGCTCGGAATGTCCGGCAAGATGTACGCTTTCGTAAAAGAGTATCGGCTCGACGCTCAACCGATAAGCCCAAGAAGTGATGCAAGGGACCCATATCCGTCATCGAAAATTCCCACCGGTGCGGCAAGAAGGCCGACGGAGTCTCGGAGATGAGGCCGTAAGAACAATATCATCCACATAGAGCGGGAAGGTCGTATCACCACCACGCATCAGTAAATAAAGAGTGACGAATCAGCCTTGGACTCAACAAACCCAATGGAAGTGAGGAATCCAGCAATCCGAAGGTGCCATGCGTGAGGAGCCTGCTTCAACCCATATAGAGACTTGTTCAAGCGACGGACATAATTAGGCAGAGAGAGGAGTCAACAAAACCTGCGCGGGCTTTCCGGAATAAAGCTGTCTCATTGAGGGTCCCATGAAGAAATGCATTCTTGACGTCAAGCTAATGAATCGCCAGAACGGGACAAGGCCAAGGTGAGCACAACTCGGACGGTGGCGGGGCTTGGCGGCCGGGCTGAAGGTTTCATCATAATCAACACCGGCGCCGAGTGAAGCCGCGGAGAACCCAATGAGCCTTGTAACGATCAAGAGAACCATCGGCTAGAAATTTGTGCTGTAAATTCATTTACCCGTAACAAGATTGGACGCCGAGGGGCGGACGAGCAACCAACTCCCAGTGTCGTTTGCACGAAGCGCGTCAAACTTCGGCTCGCATTGCAGCTTCGCCAATGTGGATCGGTGAGCGCGGTGCGAGTGTCTTCGGGGACGGGGAGATACCACGGCCGCATGAAGATTGAGCCGATCGGCCGGCTGCAAGCGGACTTCCCATCGGTGCGCATGCGTGGTCGCGTTGGCGGCGCACGACGGTCAGCGCGGACGACGCGCCCGGCCCTCAGCGCGGCAACGAGACAATGGGTCATCGGGGGTAGCGGTCGGGCGTAGAGGTGGAAGCGCCAGGAACCCCCGGTGCGGGCGGTGGTCGCGCCAGCTGGTGTTGGAGCGGCCGGCCTGTCTTCGTGGCCGTGGTCGCGCCGGTGGTCACTTCTTATTTGGGCCGGAGCCGGCGGTCGCCCGGTCTTTGGAGCTGCTTTCAGCGCGCCGGGGCTGCCCGTGCGGAGCCGATGGTCGCGCCCGGGGCTCGGCGCCGGGCTGCCAGCGCCGAGTCGGGCTCGGCGGGCGCGAGAGAGACGCCGACGAGGTACCTGCAGCCCACGGTGCTAAACCTCGGGGGGTATAGCAAGTAGTGTCATCATCGTTGAGGAAATCCGGCGTATTAGGATCCAACGGGGGGTGGTGGACATATCGAGAAGGGAAAAACCGATTCATCAAACACCACATGGCGGGAGATGATGATCCGGTTAGAGTGCAGGTCAAGACACCGATAGCCCTTGTGATCCGAGGAATAACCAGGAAAACACATAACGATGAACGAGGAGATAATTTTGTGGGTGGCAAAGTGGCGAGATAGGTTGGGGTAACACGCTGACCAAAAAACACGAAGATGAGTGTAGTGCGGTTGGGTGTTATATAGAGCAAAGAACGGTGTAAGGCCGCCTAGGGTGGTGGTGGGGTGTCGGTTGAGAAGATAGGTAGCGGTGTGAAGAGACTCAACCCAATAAGCTTGGGGGTAGGCAGACCTTGAAAGAGCAACGGCCGGACAATATTATTTAGAGTGCGAGAAGGCGCGCTTCGGCTTTACCGTTTTTTTTGGGAAGTATGTGGGCAAGACATGCGGAGTATGGCACCGAGGGAGAGGAAGAACGTGCGGGCCGAGGAGTTGTCAAACTCACGGCCGTTGTCGCACCGGGCGGCCTTCATGGAAGTGCCAAAGCTAGCGGCGCACATGAGCAAAAAAAGTTAGAAATAGTGGAGAAAGTATCGGATTTAAGACGAAGCGGGAATGTCCAAGCATAATGAGAGCAATCATCAATAATAACGAGATAATATTTGTAGGAGGACACACTAACAATGGGGGATGTCCAAAGATCACAATGTATTAAATCGAATTTATTTGTGGCACGGGAATTGGAAGATCCAAAAGGTAAAGCGAACATGACGACCAAGTTGACATGCATGACATAGGTGATCATGTTTAGGTTTATTACAAGTAATGGCACGGGAGCTAATTAGCTTGGACAAAGCCGGAACCGATATGACCAAGACGACGATGCCCGAGGTCGACGCCGCGGTGAGAGCTGGTCTTCCGCTGGCGGTGGGACGGAAAGAACGGGTAAAGGTCACCCGTGCTATTGCACCTGGCGATCACGCTCCGGGTTTGGAGGTCCTTCCGCGAGAGAGGCCAAAGGGGTCAAACTTCGATAGAACAATTGTTATCAATGGTAAAAGCGACGAGCGAAATCAGGTTCTTAATAATGCTAGGGGACACTAAGACATCATTAAGAACGAGAGAACGACGCGAATGAGGAAATGAGTAAGACCCAAGTGGCGATAATAGGTAACAATGAGCCATTACCGGCGATAATTGAGGAAGGATTTGGACAAGGAGGGTGATCGAGGAGAGGAGAGTATACGAGGAGTGGGGCGGTCATGTGCGAGCCAGCACCCGAGTCGGCATACCACTCGGCGGGGTTGGGCGGCGGCGTCGGGGACATCGTGTTGAAGTTGCCGACGAGGGATGCACGGTCCCGTGACCCCCGGCCATGGGGCTCGTGGCGTGTGCGTGGATCGCCGATGGAGGACCCCCGATGATGATAGACGATGACGCCCGGCATAGCCGAAACCAGGGGTGGAGGCGGTAGTAGCCCCGGTACGGCATCATGTGCAGCGCGGGCGGCGGAGCGTGCGTGGGCGGCGGCCGCATCACGGGGACCGGATGGGCACCGTGGCCGGCGGGGGGCACCGTAACCGCGCGGCCACGGCTGCACCGCACCCGACCATGGATGGCGGGGGCAGCGGCGCACCGTCGAAACCCGTGAGGAGCCCTTGGAGCCACCGCCGTTGCGGTGTTGCCACCGTTGTCGCCCGTTGCCACCGCGTCCGCGACGACGGGTTGCGGTTGCCGCTGTTGCCACCGGCGCCGCCCCCTGGCCGCGGTCCGCCACCGCTGCCGAGCCGGCGAGGGGGGTGGAGGGCGTTATTCCGCCGCATCATGACCGCCGCGACCACCATGGGCGGTCTTGGGCTCGAGCCGCCCGGCGCCGTGGACGCCATTGACGTCGAGTTCTTCGAGGAGCGGGCGCGCGGGCCTCTCGGAAAGTCGGGGAACGGCCGCCGCATCTTCAAGTTGGACACCATGTGCACGAACTTGCCGTTGAGGCCACGGAGAAGGGTGAGGATGGGTCGTCGATCGCCCCGTCGGGTCGCCAAACTCCTTGAGTGAGCGGCCATCGCCTTGAGGCGGCGGCGGAGTCCGTCACGGACATATCGCCCCGCTTGAGTGACCCGAAACTTCGGCCTCCATCAGCAACGCACGGATTCCCGTTGCCCGAGGAATTCATCCTCGAGGTAGAGCCACGCGTCACGGGCAGCGGGATCGCGGATCATGAGGGCTTCTTTGCAGGTCATTGGAGACGGTGCGGTAGATCCACGTGAGGACGCAGTGATCCATCTCGCGCCCAAAGGCCGCGAGGGGTGGGAGGCGTCGGTGAGCACATGATCCTTGAGATTGTACTTGCCGAGGACGACGAGGAACATGGATCGCCAATCAGCCGTAGTTGTTCGCGCGGCTTGTCGGCGTGTGGTGATGAGCACCTTGATGTTCATCACGCTGGTTGCTGAGCGTGGATCGCGGTGTTGGCGGCCTCCTCCTTGTCGAGGGCCGGCGGCGGCGGGCCTCCTCCTCACGCTTCTTGGCGCTCGGCCTCGGTGGCTGCGTCACCCATGACGGCAGCTGGTGTAGACCCGGCGATCAAGGGGATCGGGCACGGGAGGGTGTCTGGCGAGGGATCGGTGATCACCGGCGGCCCGAGGGCTGAGGGCTCTCGGCGAGTGGCTCGGCGGCGAGAGGGGGATGGTAGTGGTGCTCGGCGAGGACGGGCGGCAGTAGAGGCCGGCGATGGATCAGCGGGCGGCGGGGGGTGTGCGGAAGCGAGGTCGCAGGATGCTAACCTTCAGTGATACCATGATAGAAGTTAGGGTTTGGTAGAATACGCGATGTATTACTCGAGACCACAGTAGCGTACATATAGGCACGATGGGGAGCCGGATACGGCAGGCCCATGGGCCGTGTCATGTTTACATTCCGACATATATGGTCAGGACTTTGTCATATACAAGAAAGAAGAAAGTGATTTTAGCCTTAAAAATGGTCACTGATGCAGAGTAGTTTACTTTGTCAGGACTTAGTAGATTACTAACCAGAGTCTGTCGATACCATGCAGACACCTCTGAATTGATGTAGAAGTTGATTAGATGTAGTAGATGAACTAATGCCCACCACACCTCTTTACAAAACCAATTACTAGTTTAGTTGGTTGGGTTTCTTATGGTGGAACCTACCCACCCAAATTCCAAGTTCTCGATTTGGTACGTCATTTCGTATTTTTATGGAATTATTTTAAGGAATTAACGACACTATGCATTTCGTGGTAGGCAACGCCTCTATCAACGGCGAGTCTATCTATGATGACTTCGTGAATTTTCAAGATCTAAAAAAATCGGCAGTGCTCATAGGGATAGGGTTAGCCTGCCTCATAGGAGTGATTGTCTATCCGTGTATGGGCATCTATGTTGTACCGCGTAGTTCTAAAAAAAAGGTAAGTGCAGTAAATCATGAGCCTTCATGCAACTCCTATCCCATTTTCAGACTTTTCATTCACATGCTTAGGTAGGGCTTGCGGCTCCATGAATTGCATCCTACAGGAACAGACACCTGCATTTGGAAACCAACAGTGCATCCATGCCTTGTCCCAACGAACTATAATTAATCATCTATTCATCTTTAGCGATCAGTCAATGACAACCTGGGCCACCTGTAATAGCAACACTTAGCTGGGTAGCAGTGTTGTCAGAGACTGTTTTGGAAGCATAATAGGAGGAGCCTATGCATTGTTGTAACCTTTTGTCAGCTCCTAATTATGTGTTGCTGGTATATGCATGCCTGTTTTCCCTTGAGATGGTCTCAGTCTCAGTAACGCCTGATCTCATCATGGATGCAATGTCTATTGCTTACTAGCGTGCTCCGGCATGTAAATGATATGTTTGATTGATTAGCCAGTTTTTCTGGTTCTTACTGAAAAATATAATGAAATGGACCCTACATTATTGGCCTACCATCATCATGTCAAGCATACACAACTTTTTTCTCCAGCTACCATATATGAAGATCACTTCATCATTTCAACTCTGTCATTGAGCATATAAAGGAACTGGTTGTGATACTGTTTGCTACGATTGAGCATCCACGCCACGTGCTGTCCGCAGTTGGTGTTGGGACGTGGTGGGTTCAGCACAAAAGCAAGAACACATATCCCTGTCCTGTGACTACATGGCTTCTTGATTCACATCCACCAACCCAATCGCGGTACAGGGGCATATGGAAATTCATGTGAAAAAAGGGTCTGATAGAAGTATAAAATTCAGCAAATGTTTTTTCAGGCGGTAGTATGCATCTACATTTTTTTTTTTTTTTTTTTTTGCGGAAACACACACACATCCTCATAGTTTCAAAATACTATATACCTTTGTCTTGTCAATTTCATGATAGACTATAAATAAGTTGTTCACGTTTGCAACTTCTAATTCGGTAATGTTTGGGCTTATTTCCAATTGTAGCACTTCTGACAAAAATCTCTCGACATGGAGAAGTGGCACCAAGGCTGTTCCAGGCTGCAAAAAAAAAAAAAAAAAAAAAAAACGGAAACAGAACAGAACTGAGAGGGAGCAAAGAGACACCGGCCTAATCGACCTCGGCCCAAGTAGAGGAATCGGGCCGGGAGCTGTGCTGCGTGCACACTTGGGCTTTGGCCCAACATACAAAAAAAATATTTGTTACCTATGATTCATTGATCTCCCTCAAAAAAAAAAAAAAAAAAAAAAAAAACCTATGATTCATTGATATTGATTTAGGAAAAATATTATCAACTAAAACATTCTTTTGAAAAAGTTACTACTTGAAAGACGAAGCTTTCTAACTGAATAAAAGAAAATTTGGTAGTTTTGTAAAATCTTGAGTAAAATGCACGCAGGGTCCTCAAACTTTTGGGGACCTCCCATCCCTCCAACTATAGAAGCGACTATCTGCGCCCCCCGATCTTTTGTTGGTGAGTAACAAAGGTTCAAAACTAGCCCGTCGCCGCCAACACGGTGATGTGGCCATGCCATGCCGACAATTTGGTCAATGTGACCATGGAAACTTTTTCAAAAGAGCCCTGTCATATTTCTCTTTTCTCACTTATGCCTCCTTCTCGTTGAACAAATAGAGCAGGGGCCAGGGGAGCGCCAGGCGGGTGCACTGCACGATTCGGCTGGGGGCTACGCGGCCGCATCTCGAGCGAGCGATCGCGACGGCACCGCCAGCTCCGTCGCCTCCTCGTCCCCCGTCCCCGCCCCCATCCTGCGCAAGAACGACGCCGACGCCGGGCCGCTCGTGGTCCGGACCACCGCGAACGAGTTCGTGCGCCGCCTACGTACTGGGCCATATGGAGCTGGGGCGTGGTGAGTTCGGTGTCACGCGCTGCTGCAAGGACGCTGCCACGGAGAGGCGCTCGCGTGCAAGGCCATCCGGAAGCACCGCTTGCCCAGTAGCGGAGTCGGCGCGGGCGTCGGTCGCTTGGGCACCCCCGACCGGAGGTAAACGGGTAGGTGATGCAGGACACGGCGGTTGTGGCGCACAGCGCCGACGTGCAGAGGGAGGTGGCCATCGTGCGGCGCATGTCGTCCCGCGGCCGTGCGGCCGTCGTGTGGCTCCGCGAGGCCTGCTGCGAGGACTCGTCCGCCGGCGGCGGCGCACATGAAGGAGCTGTGCGAGGGCGGGGAGAGCGCGCTGAATCTATGGAACACACTCGATCATCATCAGCTATATAAGTATATATTCGGTGAGCTCGATAGATAGATAGATGCCATGATATTAGCTAGGTCAGCTTGCTATCGCTAATTAAAGAAGGGATCAAACTCTAATTAATTAATTGGTGTCGGCTGCCCTTCTCTGCTCATCACACAGGCAGCCAGCCAGGGCCCTCTAGCTACTCGCTCGCAAGCCGGAGGTGCTGAAGCGCATCTACGGGCCGGTCCGGCCGGAGGTGGACGTCTGGAGCGCCTGCGTCATCCTCCTCTGCGGCAGCTCGCACGTGGTGGCAGCAGCCCGCTCGCGCTCGCCTACTCGCGCGTCCGCGTGTCAGGGGGCAGCAGCTCGCCCTCGCCTCACGCACAGTTGAGAAATAGAAAAGGAGAGGAAGGAGCAAGGCCTCTAGCTAGCTCTAGTGGCAGAGTGATCGCGGGTGGCGAGCAGTAAGCAGCGTGCAGCTGGACCAGAGGATAGCGGGCGCCGGCGGAGCAGCAAGCAATGGGCGGCGAGCAGAAGAACGTTGGAGAAGAGGGTACCCACTAATGAACATATATAACGTTTGTGAGGGGCTTTTCTGCTAAATTGGCATGACCTAAGCCTTGGTCTGCCACTCTGGCATGGCCATGCCGGATTATGTGGCACACATGGCTGCTTTTGGACCCTGGATGCACCGAGGAAATAGATCAGGGACCTAGATAGTTGGTTCAATAGTTCGAGGACGTGGGTGGGAATCAGCAAATAGTTTGAGGACCCACGATGCATTTTACTCTAAAATCTTCTAAAGGCCCCTTTGGGTTGCGGGGAAAAACCTGATTTCCTGCTTTTTTTTTTCTTATGAAAATGAATTGACTCTTGTAAAATTCCTATAGAATTCATGCATTTCAAAGGATCCCTTAAAAGTGCAGTAAAAGTTAGATACGATTGACTTAAAACAATATCAATGTGAGCTAGTATAATTTGAAACCAAGGAGCCGCTTCTAGCAGACCCTGCCACCGTATTGCAGGCTCTATTTTTGGCCTACGAATGGTACTTATTTGATTGATCCTCTTTTACTCAAACTTATATTTTTTCCACAATCTACGTCATTATGAAATCAGAAAAAGTCCAATTTTCCTCCTCTAACTTTTTGTGGAAGTACTCTATTCGTCTTTGAATTCCAAAACTAGGTAAACTAGGTCCCTCAACTTTTTAAACCATGTGTTTTACCCTCTGTAACATCCCTAAAAATCTCAAACACCAAAAGTCACAACTATATCTTTTTTTTTTCGAAACAAACCCATATTTGGTGTGTGTACATGCTAGGAAGCCCATGGATTCTACTTGTGCAACTACGTATTTAGCTTGAATGAGCATTTGGATTTCTAATTCCGAGTATGATTTGGTTCTTACTTGATTTTACATGATGCTAATAAAATCAAATAAAGTAATTATCATTAAACTCACTTATGTGTGACGCCAACCTGGCCTTGACCCTAAACCCTTAGAAAACCCCTAGTGGACCCCATAAGGGTGTATATGTGCATGGCAACCCATGTATACACACATAGTGCCCATGGTTTAGTTGAGAATGGAATTAGGGACATAGAAAAGCCATAGAAAAACCATTGTTTCTGTATAAAACTACGATTATTTGTACTATCATGAGTGTATCAGATCGACATGCTACCAATAGAAGAAAAAAAAATTCAAGCAACCCGTACTTCACCATATGCCATTATTCTACATCACTTTGGTGTGCCAAATTAATTATTGTTGGATTGTAATATGGCAAGTGGGCCTGTCCACGATGCCTATATATACTTGTACGCTGATCCTTCATGGTAATGCATTGAATATTTCCTAATTACATTCTATCATGGTATCACGAGACGGCACGGTTCTTACGGCCTCTCGCTTCCGCTCCACCTAAACCCTAGGCGCCGCCGCCGGGTCACCTTGATCGCGCGACCGCCGCCTCCGCCGTCGCCGGGTGCCCTCACTCGCCGGCCACCACTACCCAACCGCGCCCCACGCGCATCCATCGAACCCGCGCTTGATCCGATCGCCGCCGGATCCTCTCGCCGATCCGATCGCTCGCCGCCTCATCGCCTCGCCGCCGCCGATCCACACGCTCGCTTCGCCGTCTCCCTCCTCATGGCGAGGCCGGAAGCCTAACGCGAGGCCCGGATCGCCAGAGGAGCGCGACCGTGTCGCCGAGGACGCCGCCGCCGCCGCGGCCGCTGATCGCGCCGCCTCGACAGCGTCGCATGAAGCCGGGCACGCCTCCGTCCACAACGCCGCCATCGCCGCCCTCAACATCAAGGTCTCGTTCCCTTGGTCCCGATCGCGCCAACGACAACCACACTCGCCGGGCGGTCCATGTTCCTCACCGCCCCGGGTCGCTATGCCCTCACGGATCACGTCCTCTCCGGCGTCGTCAACGACGATCGCCCGGCTTGGGTGCGAGATGGATCGCACGGTCCTCACCAGGCTGTATCGCACCATCCACGCCGACTTCCAAAGAATCGACGATGACCCAGAAGCTCAACGCGACGCGGCACCTGGCCGTACCTCGAGAATGAATTTCTCGGTCGGCGGGAATCCCGTGCTCTCCTCTAAGGGATCATCATCCTCGACACCGCCACGCAAACTTCGAGACGATGGCGGCTACTCTCGCCGACCACTGGCGATCCAATCGGAGATCGGACCGGGTGCTCACCTGCCCGGCGGCCTTAATGGCAAGTTCCGTCCGATGGTGTCCAATCTCAAGATGCGGCAGCCCTTTCCCACCTTCGAAGAGGCCCGCACCCTCCTTCTTCGAGGAGATCGACATCGACGACGTGGTTATCACCGAGTCCGCCGCCGGTGCTTCGATCCGCGGCACCGCCACCAACCGCGCGCTCTTCTCAACCCGCGCCCTCCTCCCGGTGGTCGCCCCCGTGGGCGGCAATCAAGGTGGTCACGCCCGCCGGGGCGGGCCGTGGCTATGGCGGCGGCGGCTCGGGCGCCGCGCCAGCCCCGGGCCAAGGCCGGCGTTCGGGGCGTCGCCGTGGTCGCGGCAATCGCCCGGCACAGCAGCCGCAGCCCCGGTTCCTTCGCCGTTCTATAACCCATGGACCGCACTCTTCGGGCTGGCCACCACAGTCCGGGGTGGCGTGGTGCTCCTCGCCCGCCCGCCTCTTCACCCTTCACCGCCAGCCAGCGTCGCCGGGTCCTCCGCCGGGCCCGGCCACGGCGGTCCACGCCGGGCGTGGAGCGGGCAGCAGCGGCCGCAGCCCTGGGTGGCGCCACCACAAGCCAGAAGCAGCGCCCGGACTCCCATGCATGGTGCATCGTGGGATCCGGCCGGGCTCGTCAGCGCTTCAACACTATGACGCCGACACCGCCATCGGCGAATGGTATGCGGACTCGGCTGGTGCGCATATGGTCAACAACACCGGTATCATTTCTTCCATTCACCCTCCTTCATCGTCTAGTCCTTCATCTATCATTGTTGGTAATGGGGCTTCACTTCCCGTTACGTCCATTGGGTCACACTCATTTTCTAGTGCACAACGTCCTCTTGTTCTTTCTAATGTTCTTGTTTCACCACACATTATTAAGAACTTGATTTTGTTCGTCGCTTTACAATTGACAACAATTGCTCCATTGAGTTTGACCCCTTTGGCCTCTCTCGTGAAGGATCTTCGAACCGGAGTGTGATCGCCAGGTGCAATAGTTCGGGTGATCTATACCCGTTCTTCCCTACCACCAGCAGCAGCACCACCGCCCTCACCGCTACTGCCTCCGATGCTTCTCTATGGCACCGTCGTCTAGGTCACCTTGGGCATGCCGCTTTATCCCAGCTTATTAGCTCGCATTCTATTTCATGTAATAAGCAGCACATTGATCATGTTTGTCATGCCTGCCAGCTAGGTCGCCATGTGCGTTTGCCATTTCATGTGTCAAACTCTCGTGCTATTCGTCCTTTCGATCTAATACATTGTGATCTTTGGACCTCCCCTGTGGTTAGTGTGTCTGGCTACAAATATTATTTAGTCATTCTTGATGATTGCACTCATTATGCCTGGACCTTTCCACTGCGTCTTAAGTCTGACACATTTCCTACTCTCACCAATTTTTTTGCCTATGCTCGCACACAGTTTGATGGCACCATCAAGGCAGTCCAGTGCGACAATGGCCGTGAGTTCGATCACTCCTCGGCCCGCACGTTCTTCCTCGCCCACGGTGCCATTCTTCGGATGTCGTGCCCCTACACTTCACAACAGAACGGCCGTGCTGAGCGCACACTTCGCACCGTCAATAATATTGTGCGGTCGCTTATGTTTCAGGCTAGTCTCCCTCCCGTTTACTGGGCTGACTCCCTCCATACCGCCACATATCTTCTCAATCGTCACCCCACAAAAACTCTAGGCGGCCAAACACCATATTTCACTCTACACGGGTCTCAACCATCCTATGCTCATCTTCGAGTATTCGGTTGTGCTTGTTACCCCAATCTCTCTTCCACCACTCCACATAAATTGTCACCACGTTCCACCATGTGTGTCTTCCTTGGCTATTCCTCTGACCACAAAGGATACCGGTGTCTTGACCTCCACTCGATCGGATCATTGTCTCGTCATGTCACATTCGATGAGACTTTGTTTCCATTCTCCGCGGTGTCGACCACCCCCCAGATCCGGACACACCGTCCTTCTTGGACGTTGTCGATGATTCCTCCTTGCCTATTGTGCAAAGAGTTGTGGATGCGGTACTGCCGTCTTCCGGTGGCGGTGATGCTGCCCCAGCGCCCACAAAGACCCACCCCGATGCCTCTAGTGCTCGGGCTGGGGCTCCTCACACGGCTCTTGGCCGAGGCTGCTCCCCCATCTCCGGTGGGCCGCTGCTGCCCCCGAGGATCCCACCTCGAGGTTCTTTGCCCGGCCCGGCCGCACGCCGAGACCCTCGGCCGGACCCCTCGCCCACGGCGCCCAGCGGTCGCCCGGTTGTCAACGCCCACGGCATGCGCACCGCGTGGCAAGGATGGGTACCGGCAGCCCGTGGATCGCTCGAACCCGCACGCGGCTGCCACCATGTCGCCCTCTCCGGTTCCATCATCCGTCCGGGCTGCTCTTGCGGATCCCGCCTGGCGGCTTGCTATGCAGGCTGAATTTGACGCCCTGAAGGAGAACAATACCTGGACACTGGTGCCTCGTCCTCCGGGTGTTAATCTTGTGACTGGCAAGTGGGTTTTTCGGCACAAGTTCAAGACCGATGGCTCTCTTGATCGTTACAAGGCTAGATGGGTGCTCCGTGGTTTCACACAGCGTCCGGGGATTGATTACGACGAGACTTTCAGCCCGGTGGTCAAGCCAGCTACCATCCGTGTTGTGCTTACCCTGGCATTGTCTCACTCTTGGCCGATTCATCAGCTTGATGTCAAGAATGCTTTTCTCCATGGCACCTTGGACGAGACAGTTTACTGCGTACAGCCAGCCGGTTTTGTGGACTCCATGCAGCCCAACCATGTCTGTCGCCTGAACAAGTCGCTCTACGGGTTGAAGCAAGCTCCTCGTGCCTGGCGCAACCGATTTGCCTCCTTCATCAAGTCCCTTGGATTTGTCGAAGCCAAGTCTGACGCATCCCTGTTCATTTATTCCCGAGGTACTGACATGGCATTCCTTCTGCTATATGTTGATGATATTGTGCTCAGTGCATCTTCGCCGGCTCTCCTTCAGCGGATTATCACTGCTCTTCGCCGTGAGTTTTCTATGACTGACATGGGGCCGTTGCAGCATTTTCTGGGAGTCAGTGTCAAGCGCCAGGGCAATAATCTTTTTCTCTCTCAGAAACAGTATATGTTGGATATTCTGGACCGTGCTGGTATGGGTAATTGCAAGCCGTGCAGCACTCCTGTGGACACCCACTCCAAGCTCTCTGCTGATGGTACTCCTGTTGCTGATCCCAGCCAGTATCGCAGTATTGTTGGAGCTCTGCAGTACCTCACCTTCACTCGGCCGGATATTGCATATGCTGTTCAGCAGGTGTGCTTGTATATGCACGACCCTCGGGAGCCTCACTGGGGTGCGATGAAACGCATTCTTCGGTATATTCAAGGTACACTGGATCTTGGCTTCCATCTTTACCAGACCTCTCCAGCGGATCTCACTGTTTACACCGATGCCGACATGGCTGTCCCGATACACGCAAATCCACATCGGGTTATGCGGTGTTTCTTGGGGACAACCTCATCTCATGGTCGCCAAGCGTCGCCGCCACGGTATCCGATCCAGCGCAGAGGCCGAATATCGAGCTGTCGCCAATGGAGTGGCTGAAGCTTGCTGGCTGCGTATGCTACTGCAAGAACTTCGGTATCCTCTCCGTCGTGCCGCACAGTGGTTTTACTGTGATAATATCAGCGCCGTCTACCTCTCCACCAATCCTTTTCAAAGCATCAGCGAACTAAGCATATTGAGATCGATCTGCACTTTGTTCGAGAACGAGTCGCCCTCGGTGAAGTCCGCGTCCTACATGTCCCTACCACATCTCAGTACGCCGACATCTTCACAAAAGGTTTGCCGACCTCCGTCTTCACAGAGTTTAGGTCCAGTCTCAATGTTCGCAGTGCTCCCAGTTTAGACTGCGGGAGAGTGTTGGATTGTAATATGGCAAGTGGGCCTGTCCACGATGCCTATATATACTTGTACGCTGATCCTTCATGGTAATGCATTGAATATTTCCCTAATTACATTCTATCAATTATTACAAAGCCAGTTTTCCGTCTCATGATCTCACATTAATTTGCCGCCCATAAATTAAGTGTAATCAATGTACACAAATATTAGACTCTCTTTAATCTGAGGAATCTACAAGACCCGACATCGATCCATGTCCGGGGGCATCAGTTCTTTGCTTGCAGCTTACCATAGCAGCTTTGAATCAAACTAACCCCATCTATAAGCAAAGCAAGTGTTGCGTGGATATATGGCGTCGAGGTTAGCATATTAGTAATTCCTCCGGCCTGACCCAAGCAAAGGATAGATTGCATACGACAAGTTGCCAACAATAATCCTTAAACACAGAGGTGCCATACACATACCCTATATATAGATATGTGCATCTTCGGCTACATATTAAATATTCAAACTGTCTGTATGATCTCAATCTTAGAACAAAAAGAAGGGGTGTAAAGCAAGCGTGGGTGTCAAGAAATCCTGCTAGTGGCATGGATATGAACCTAGAGAAAGACCAATACAGGTGAGTTCAAGATGCAGCTATTCAATTATTTGTACATTTCCTTCTTTTTCGATGTCGATGCTGAAAGTGTAAACAAGTATGCCATGTCCAAATCAGTCAATATTGCTCTTTTTATGTAATGGATCCTTATTTTATTTCAAAGGAATATCCATATATATGTTCAATTATCGCCGGTTTTTTCTTTTGTACCGGACTAGTAAACATGTCTGATTGTCCTGGACTGAATCAAAACTTGTCATTTCAGCTCTATATAGACGCAGGACGAGAAAAATAAATTAAGACTTGATTTATTGGCACATTAGTTTTGCCCAAACTAGTCATATATATTATTTAAGATACCACAACGAATGCTATTAAACAATAAAACAACCACCTAAAATTTTAACATTTTTCATATGGAGTAAACTTTTTTGAGGCAAATTATGGAGTAAACTTCAGTAAGCTGTAGCTGAAGCCTGAAGGTAACTAATAATTTAAGGAGGAGATTTCTGTCTGAATGATTGAAAGCCTACCAGTACCCAGTCCTGTATTAACTACTGTTGTATAAACTGGGCCGGGCATGGAAGAGGCCGGCAATAGAGAAACCTCCCGTTGCCGAGTGTCAACGTTAGACACTCGGCTTAGAAGTCTCCTCTCTGCCGAGTGGTGACTGCTGGCACTCGGCAAAGGGTGCCGAGTGTCCAGTTTTTGCCGTGTGTCCCCCTGTTGGCACTCGTGTATCGCTTCTTTGCCGAGTGCCTGAGATTTGGCACTCAGCCGGACACTCGGCAATGACCCTGATTCCGGTAGTGCATATATCTTGCTAATATAGGTCAGTACGTAGTTTCTGAATTTCGGTATTGCTGATCAGGTTGACGGCCCATGTGGAAGAACTCTGGAACGAATGGGAGATCCAGCTGTTGGTGCTCGTGAGCTTTGGCCTGCAAGCGTTCCTTCTCTTGTTCTCGGGCATCAGGAAGCGCACGACCTCCAGAGTCCTCAGCGGATTCCAATGGCTTGCCTACGTGCTGGCCGATTACCTCGCAGTCTTCGTCCTTGGTCATCTGACGCTTCACATCGGCAGCCCTCGCCATGGGCTAGTGCTGTTCTGGGCGCCCCCTTCATGCTCCTACACCTGGGAGGGCAGGAGACGATCACGGCCTTCTCCATGGAGGATAACATGCTGTGGAAGCGCCACCTTCTGAGCTTGGTCACCCAGGTGGGCTTGGCTGCCTATGTCATCGGCAAGCAATGGCAGGGAGACAAGCAGCTACTGGCTCCCATGGTGCTCATGTTCGTCTCAGGTACCCATGCATTGACCAAGCTTCATGCAGACAACTATATCTGTAGAATAATGCTTCATAAAATACTACTCTCTCCGTCCCAAAATAAATCAATTTCTAGAGTTGTCCTAAGTCAAACTTTTTTAAGTTTGACCAACTTTATATGAAATAACACCAATATGTATGACATCAAATTAATATTACTAGATACATAATGAAATATATTTTCATAATACGTTTATTTGGTTTCATAGATGTTTTTTTCGAGACCGCGCCGTTCGCTGTTTTTTCATTAAGTAGAGGAAAGTTTAAAACAAATTACATGGTAACCACGAAGTTACCGAGGCAACAGCTAGGAGCTACTGGATACATCAGTTTAGATTACATCTTTACAAGGTTTGCGACCAAAAGGAAAACAACAACAGGGAGCCAAATTGTTTAAGCATGAACTGCTGCCAGGAGCTCCGCGAGTCTCCTGTTGCCAGCCAAGCTCCACCTTGAGGCCTCATCTCTGATCGCCATGGCCAGATTCACCGGTGTTGTCGCGACGGAGTCGAAAGGTTCTTTGTTGCGCTCCTTCCAAAGCGACCAGCCGACCAAGAAGAACACGGAGTCAAAGCCCCGGCGAAGCTGCCTGGGCACTACTTTCCGACTGCGCAACCACCATACAATGAAGTTCTCTTCCGCAACTGTGATGAGGCCAAGAAGGTGTAGGTGGTGCAGGACGATGTGCCACACCTCCCTGCTGAAGGAACACCCCAGGATGATATGGTGAATCGTCTCCGCCTCCTGATCACAAAATATACACAGGTTGGACTCTTGCAATCCATGCCGGTGGCGGCGATCAGCCGTCCAACATCTCTCGTGCATCGCCAGCCAAAAGAAGAACCGGACCCTAGGTGGCGCCGCCACCTTCCCACGATTGGTTCGGCCCCAAGTACCGGAGAGGAGCCCATGAACATAGCTCCATATGCCGATCTTTGCTGAATAGATGCGGTTGGGGGTGAGCTCCCAGGTGAAGGTGTCCGCCGGTCCCGGCCGACGCCGTCAAGCAGGTCGCAAAGCTTATCAAACTCAACAAGCGGCGTGTGGAGATAGCACCTCGACATGTCGTATCCAAGTGTCATCAAGCAAGGCCTGCGCCACAGTGACACCCCAATGCCTCCGGACACCGCCTGGAAGAGTACCGGCGCTATCGATCGGATCCCTAGTCCATCAATCCAATTGTCGGTCCAAAAGAATGTTGATTCGCCATTGCCGATAGTGATGCGAACCGCTGCCCGAAGAGCGCCAAAGCATCACGCTCAAGATTGACAGGGACGGCGACCCTCACGGGCGGTCGCGCCAAATCCAACGAGTCCGCAAGGCGATGCCGATCCGTCGTATGTCAGAAATCCCAAGGCCGCCAAGGTACGTTGGGCGACACACCACCGCCAAGTCACCTTGCACTTGCCCGGCGGCTACCGCATCCGATCCAGCCAAAAGGAAGGCACGCCGCAGCTGTCAATTTCCTTCCGGCGCCACGGCGACAAACAAAGGACGATTGCAACATGGATGGGGATGGCTGATAGAGTGGCCTTCACCAACGCTGCTCGCGCAAATAAAGATTCGAAGGTCACCTTTCCACCCCGGCAAGCGAGCAGCCACCTTATCAATTAAGAATTGTTCCTCCGATCGCCTCGGCTTGCCAATGGACAGTGGTATTCCAAGGTAGCGACAAGGAAGCTGCTGTACTCGACAAGCTAGGATGTTCGAATGCATTCTAAATGTACGAGACTCACGGTGTAGAGGCGTGGCAATGCTTTTCTCAAGATTTGAGAATAGTCCGGAGGCGAGGCCGAAGATCAAAAGCAATCGCCATCACGGTTCGCAGGCTGTGCTCATCGGGAATAACGAAGAGCACCACATCATCCGCGTCTGCACCGACTCGGGCTGTGAATGGTGGTGGGAGCGGAGTTAGGAGACCCCGCTGTTCGGACCAGCGCAATAAGTGATTAAGAACTTCCATGGCAAGCACAAACAACATTGGGGAGAGTGGGTCGCCCTGACGAAGTCCCCGAGCATGGCAAATCCGTCTTCCTGGCCTCCCGTTGAGCATAATCTTTGTACTGGCCGTGGACAAAACTGCAGCGATCCAATCGCGCCAAGTCCTATGAAATCCAAGGTGCTGGAGGAGCTCAAGCAAGAACGCCACGCCACGGTGTCAAAAGCCTTGGCAATGTCAACCTTTAATAGAATGCAGGGGCTGCTTCGATGCATGAATGGCCCTCACAGCCTGCTGGACGTCTCGAAATTATCATGGATACTCCGCCTTTGATAAAAGCTGACTGATTCGAGCACAAGGCTGTCCAGCACCGTGGGCCAACCTGTTAGCCATGCACTTGGTAATTAGCTTCCCAAAGCTGTGGATTAGGCTTATTGGACGGAAATCTCGTATCTCTTCTGGATGGTCCTTCTTCCTGAGCAAAACCATGTAAGCGTCATTCAAATGATGCAAGCTTCTGAAATCCATGGACCAGAATGCATTGAACGCGTTCATGACATCTGTTTTTATGATGGCCCAACAGGTTTTGTAGAAGAGGCCAGTGAACCCGTCTGGACCCGGCGCTTTCTCGGAAGGGAGTTCTTTAATAACTCCCCAAACTTCTTCTTCCGAGAAGATGTCTTGCAGACCATCAAGAGTCATAGAAGGCAGCCCAATCAAATCAAAGTCAATTGCTCTGGAGCGCACGAAACAGGACCCCAAAATGCCATTGTAATGCTCATACAGTGCATTGGCCATGGCCTCATCGGAGATCACCTCAACCCCATCAACACGGAAATGGTCGATCCTGTTGCGTCTATGTCTGTGGCAAGCTTGGAGGTGGTAGAAACGAGTGTTGGCATCCCCCTCGGCAAGGAACTGCTGCCGAACCCGTTGTCGGGCAATGGTGCGTAGCAAAGATGCCAAACCAAGGACCCGCATCTTGCACCGAGCCCTCATGCTGGACTCCCAACTGTCGAGGTCGCGAAGCTCTCTGACCTCGTCAAACCGGAGGATGATTTCCCTGACCATTGCCAACTCCAATCTGATACTACCAATCCGACTCCCACTCCAACTTGTCAAAGCCGAGGCAGTAGCGCGCAGCTTGTGGTCCAGGAGACGCAAGTGGTCAGCTCCCGGCAGCACAGTTTGCCAAGCCTGAGCCACAA
The DNA here is from genome assembly GCA_015847255.1 of Hyparrhenia diplandra. Taxonomy (NCBI): domain Eukaryota; kingdom Viridiplantae; phylum Streptophyta; class Magnoliopsida; order Poales; family Poaceae; genus Hyparrhenia; species Hyparrhenia diplandra. The sequence continues at coordinate 55,285 of JADLZK010004809.1, forward strand.
CATCCAGGAAGCCGGGTACCTTCACCCAGAAGGACTCAAATCGAAATCGGGCGCTTAGAGACGACGGTGCGAGAAGCTGTAGCAGCAAAGGACAATGATCGAGCAGCCCGATGATAGCGGCCTGAGAAACACATTTGGAAAGCTCATGAACCAATCAGTCGCGGGCAAACAGCCTGTCCAAGAGCTCCATGGTCGGACACGGGCGCTCATTAGACCACGTAAAACCGCGCCAATCAGATCAATCTCCTGAAGCTGAGCACTATCAATGAAGGCCCTAAACCGTCTCATGTTTCTTCTATCCAACGCCCATTGTTTTGGTTTCATAGATGTTATTATTTCTTCCTATAAAGTTGATCAAACTTAAAAAAAAGTTTGACTTAGGATAACTCTAGAAGTTGATTTATTTTGGGACGGAGGAAGTAGTCATTTATACTAACAAATTAGATATTACACTAATAAATTAGTTATTTACACAATTAACTAAACAATAAAAACAGTTTAGTGATTGTTCACTCGAATTTTATTATTCTCAAGCCCCGGCCGACACTACAGGTACCCTCAAGTATGCTGGGAGAACATCGTCGCTCATGATTGTCGCCAAGGAAATAACACCTGGAGGTCGTACTAGTATGCTGGGTAAAGACCGGTCAGCTCGAGCCGAAGGTTATACAGCTAACGAATGGATGTTGAAGGAGAAACAAACATACCAAAAATTGTTGTGGGAAGCCCAATGGGGCTTGGCCTTCTGCTTGGCCTTCCTGATGGACAAGACACCACTCCAAACTAGACCTAAAATTTTCCCCTTGCAAGGGCTCATTTCCAAGGAACATCGAGTCCACATTTCTTACAAGCTAGCGGAGCTTCAACTCCGAATTATCTATGACTTCTGCTACACCAAGGTCGGAAGAATCTTAACCCATATAGAAAGCCAGCACAACCCACTAAACGGTTGGTTCCCTAGGCTTGTTACACTGGGCTGCACCTTTACAGCCCTCGTGCTCTTTTCCTTGTCTCATAAGAATAATCTTCTGAGATACACTAGTGCCGATGTTATAGCGTCCTACATATTGCTATGTGGTGCCATCATTCTTGAGATGATCTCCATCTTTATCGCCATCTCATCTGTTGGGAAGTTCTTCACTGCAGTTCAATTTCACCGTAGTTTGAGTGGTGTAAGCTTCAGAATCACCAGTCTTGTCCATCCCGAGAGCAGACCACAATGGTCACAAAAGCTGGCACAGTATAACCTCATTGGTGGGTGTATAAGAGATGAGCAACCAGTTGGTTGTTGTGAATTCAGATGCATCAAGCGTATGGTCGGCATCAAGCATGATACGACGCATATTGACATCTCCCATGAGCTGAAGAAGCTCGTCCTTGATAAACTGTTACAGGCAGCAAGCAGGACACATGAAGGTTTGTGGGACATCAGCAAGTTCACCGGCCAATGGGCCAAGTTGGAGCTTCAGGGCAAACACCAAGAAAGGGAGTCAACTTTGTTATGGCTTCTCACCAAGAGCATTGAGCGCCCAGGTTTCCTGTCCTCCGTCCTTACTTGGCATCTGGTGACTGACGTATGCTTCTTCCATGATGACCATGAGTTTGTGGAGAGAACCTCAAGCAGGGAATTATCCAATTATATCATGTACCTTTGTGCAAAGCACGGTATAATGTCCGGCAATGATGGGCACATTCTACTAACAAAGGCTCAAGAATTCATCCACGACTCTCTGGAAAGCTACAAAGGATCTCTAGATGAAAGTGCTTCCATCAAGCATATAACAGGCGAGATGCGCCATGTAGCTGCAGAAGGTGGTCAACCTGATCCTGATGTACTGGTCGCCGTTGAACCGGTCATAACTCTAGCGCTCCAACTTGTTGATGAGCTGCATATGATCAGAGAAGAAAGTGATCGATGGGAGATCATCTTAAATGTGTGGATTGAGATGCTTTGCTACATGTCATTCCACTGCGGGCCTGATTTCCATATTAAGCATCTAAGTACCGGTGGCGAGTTCATCACTCATGTCAAGGTTGTGATATATAATCTAGACTTTCCATATTCAACATATGTGCCTGAAAATAATGAAGAACCGAGCCATCCTGGAGAAGCTTAGTTAGTTCGATTGAGATAGGAAGGAGATGACTAATACTATATCTACTTTAAGGATGTACAAAATCCTACAAAAAAAAATAGACATGTCACTGAAAAATATTCCCTTCTCCGTGAATCAAGCTAATCCTTACTTGATGTTCATGTATATGTGGAATTGGGTTGAACAAGATGCCTTCTCAAGCTCTCGGCTTTGTGTTAATATATGTCAGGAATCGCCCCTTTTTTTTCTCGAACGTGCGTTGCACGGATTTCATTAAGAAGGAAAGAGTGTTCAGTACATAAAAATAGAAAAAAAAAACAAAATAAAAAGACTGGAGTAATCCGAGGATTACTTCAGTTACGGCCCAAAGGCAGCAAGAGATTGTGATTACAAATAAACCAATTTGCAACTAGAGAAGCCCGTCATCACGACTACTGGCCATCACCATCACCATCCAGGTCGGCTAAGTTGAGATTCCAAGCCACTGGATCGAACTCTTGATCAAAGAGCACCTCCAAAGCCGCCTCTTTCCTAGGTGTTAGAGGACCGGCAAAAGCCTCAAAGTACTGCCTGGCCACCTCCAGATCAGCCGGTGGAAGGTGTGTCGCAATCCCCATCTTCTGTCGAATCACGACCTGTGCTTGCAGCATGGCATTGGCTGCGCGCGGCTTGGCAGCAGGCGAGGCACTTCGCTTAACCATCGCCACCGCCCGTGTGGCTGCCCGCACAGCCTTGGCCCTCCTTTGATCAGTGGGGAGTCCATAGGCAGGTGTTGGTATTTCTAACGTCACTATAACAAAAGGTGGAGTTAATCTCACCTTAAGCTATATGCCGTCAGAGACACTCAGTGTGGTTCATCTCTTAACACTACTATGTGCTATGTTGTCATCCCCAGCAGTAATGCTAGGAAATGCATAGGTGATACTCGTGAATGTGTTGTTTGCAATCTAAGGAAAAATAAATATAAAAGGTCTATCCGCAAGCGCACAGATATAAATACCACTTTGTAGCATTTTACCGGGAGTAATCCAGGTTTTGTCATTTATATTCTACCACGGGGAGGAATAATTAAAGGTGGGCTCAAATATAATTGATAAGTGGCATACTTATGAGAGATTCTATTACTAGTGCTAACTTTAGCAGGGGTAAGCCAATAATGATAATAATTTGATAATGATAAATAAAGGCAGAGGCATCACACACAGAGATGGGAAATAACTACTATAAGTTAGACTTAACATTGGACTACTCAGAAGAGAGGCAGAATTCTTCTATAGCATTGAATCTACTAAGTCATTACATCTACTCTAAGGCATATGTTATCATATATAGCATAGTAAACTCTAGATTATGTATCCGGACAACTATCAAGGAAAATCAAGAGCGAAACAAGATATTCCCCATACTCATTGTCCACTTGTCTTATAGACAGAGGGTGGATTCCAAAGGATTCAACAGATTGTCACTCCCGCGATCTACCACACGACCGGAATATAAGGTGCACTCACTGAGGTAAATCATATATAAGCACCACGCTTACATAAATATCTCTACCACCTAACCCACTCGAGTACTCGAATTAGGCGCTCTACGAATACATACATAAATCTATCATAAACTACATCTATATCAAGCATACTATTAGAATAAAGTAAGAACATAGCAAACAAACACATGATATTATAAAGAGCAAAGTCATAGATACAAGATGATATCCGCATCAGTAAAACTTCAAGATCTAGAACTCGGGTAGGCACACCCGGCTCTAATTGAATCGACTTGCTAACCAACTTAGACGAACTAGAACTAGATGAACTAGAACTAGAACAAGTAGCTAACCCTAATCTCTCGGTGGAGATACTCTCTTCTACTTACGCCCGACTTACAACCGAATTGATATGAATAATAATGAACTTAGGGTTTAACCACGGGGCGAGAGGTCTTTCTTATATAGCACTTGGCGATGAACGATGACCATTGGATCAAACCGACCTTCAATAGCGGTGTAGATACAACCTCAAAGTCGGGTTACAAACCGACCTAGAAGTCTCGAGGTCGACCGGTGGGTCCCACGGCGGCCGGCCAAATGAGAGCTTGGGGCGCCAGGGGTTGATCTCCCCTCGGCCTCTCGGTTCCTTCCGTGTGTCTCTGGTACCTTCTAGAATGTTTTAGTCCACATTTTGGGTCGAAGTTACTTCACGGTTAAGTTTGGTCATCATATGGGATGTATATTAGGAACTTTCTCCATTCTTCTCTCGCATTTATCCATTTAAGTCCCCGAAAATACATAAATCACCAAAACCCGTGGAACTTATTAGTATAAACCTCTAATCTAAGTATTTATTCAATTTATGTCCTTATTTCATATCTTGTTGACATATAAAAGTATATGATACTTGGTGTCAACAAGCTCCCCAAGCTTAACCTTTGCTAGTCTCTTAGCAAAGCTTTTCACCGAGAGTGGATCGGGAGTTGCTACAAAGAATTATCTTCTCACAAATACACATGTCATTAATTTAAAATTCTCCTCCAAAGAAAGGTGAAACATTCTCGATCTTCCAACTCACTTATATTACACGAAAAATATGGGGCTTTTTACGCACTTAGATCTTGGGTAATTGAAAGATAGAACAATCAAGTCAAGCACTATATCTCAAACTCTTTATTTCACCTCTGTTCTAGAGTTTTTATAAATTTTCGAAATAAAACTCGAGTTTCCATTGTATGACCCTTTCAAATCTCTCATATGTGGTATTTTTGGATCCTTACCAATGCAATGATGGTATGCCTTCTCTCATGATGGTATTTGTGGAACATGACAAGTATATCATGCCTTCTCTCAACTTGTCTACTAAGGCTTATATCCGGAGCTCATAGGTGGGAGACAAGCAGTATACATACTTGCAAAGCATATATTGTAAAGTCAAACAACGGATCCAAAGGACCAAGTCATACAATGTGAGTGTATGGAATGTATTTGTGAGGTGGATATATGATGGTGATGGGATATAATAATCCTAATTCTACTATGCTCCTTCTTGAAGAAATTGATCTCTCTTTTTGAAATTTTTCGAAGACATAAAAGAGAACTTGGGCTAGCTTTTTCTTTTTCTTTTTTATTTTTTAGAGAGGCGGGCATCTAAGTATCCATTGTTTTCATTTGTTGGACACTTGTCCATTTTTTTAACTCTCTTTCTTTTTTCTTTTTTTTAGGGAGGTAGGCTCTACTCAGCCCGTAGGACACTTGTCCATTTTTCATCTCCCTTTTTTTTTTTTTTTCTTTTCTTTTTACATTGCCCCAAGTTTCTTCTTTTTGTCAAACAGATATTTGAGAGATAATAAAATAAAACACATGGAGCATAAATGGGGTTTTGAGAATAAATATAGGGATGAGTAATATTTTTTTGGTGTTTACTCAGGGATAGGAGTGAAACATTTTTGATGGCTAGCAAAATGGATAAAAGGTTTTGTACACTTCCGGGGTAGAAGTTGTACAAGAGTGAGTGGTGTGTATATGGTGTGGAATATGTGGAGATGTATGTGGAATTGTATGACAAGCTCCGAGGGTCTCAAAGGTTGACAAAACTCAATACTAAACAAGTAGTAAAAATAGAGTTTTCCTATTCTAGAACATGTATATGGTCATGGTGGTAGGAATTTTAGAACTCTCTGTCATATAGGAAACTCATCATGCAATTTTCAGATTCTTCACAAATTAAATCTCGAATTTAGTGCAACTAGGAGTAAGATAAATAGCATTTCGGACTATCTCATATCATATATCCGTCAATTACCTATATTAGCTTAGATGTATGCTCCCACGTAATTTCAAGCTCAAAGCAAATTTTCAAGTCTAAACAATTTTATAACATAACATGGGAGAATTCTAAACCAATGATAGGTACTTGTAAGAAAATAAAACAGAGCAACTATTCATCATCTCCAAACACAAGAGATAGCTACTACTTTATTTATTTAAAAATAAACTCAAAACAAACTAATTATACACACTCTCTTTTTATTTGATTTTTCATAATTATACATTTTTTTAGCAAACATAAATATAAAGTAAAATAAGCTTAAACAAAATATAGATAAATAAAAATAAAAATAGGAAATAAATATAGATAACCTGCCAGTCACCGAGACTTACTCCGGTCAAAGCGGGGCGACTCCCCAAGCCGGTGTTGATTCGAGGGGTTCAACGACGCCCGCGACGGCTATAACACCCTGATTTTAAGCATGTCATTAGCATCTGCATTTCATGAGCATAATCATCATTTGATCACATGCGTTTATGCACATGAAATGATAGAGTTCATTTGCTTGTTTGAATGTATTTAATTTGCTTATTATGCTTTGCCTCGTCATTTCATGTATGAAATGTTTGCATAATTAGATGTTTAATCTTTATTTATTCTTAGTGATGTTTAGAGAAGGTGTTAGAGCATAATTCATGTTGGTCATGTGTGCTAATTAGATTTTATAATGGTAGTTTGACTGGGGTTTGACCTTGTTTGAATTTGAAAGTAATTTATCTTATTTTGTTTAAAAGTCCTAGCTAGAGTTTTTGCATGTGTGTGAACTCTTCATGAATTGTGTAGATAATTTCATGTAGAACAAAAAGATGTCATAGGCCGGTTGCGTGATTTTGAGTGGTGCATGTTAGAAAATTCAAGTTTGTTTGAATTAGGGTTTACGTTGACCCGGAGTTGTTTATCGTCGACCAACCGTAGTTTCAAATCACGGACCAAACTAGAGAAAAGTTTATATAGGTGTTTTGCTCAGAATTTCATGAGGATCATTTTCTTCAATTAGAGTTTTTCCTGAATCAGCATGGTTTCCGAGTTATTTAGCAAAAACAGCGAAGTGGGGGAAAGAAACCAGGCCTGTCGGCCTTTCTCTTGCCGACCGGGCCACCGTCACGCCCTGCCACCGCGACCGGCCGCGTACGCTGCGTGTCGCGCACCTCCTGACCCCTGTCCACACCGGTGCCTTGTACAGGGAGGCAACGCACGCCCCGTGCCCTCCAAGCCACTTCTCTGCCCCTCCTTTCCCTTGTACGCGAAGGGAACAACAGCAGGGCCGCCACAGCGCCGCCACCGCGCCATAGTCGCCGTCCCCAGCGCGCAGCTCACCCATTCCCGCATCCCCGCCTGCCCAAGCTAGCCAGCAGCCTCGCCAACTCGTCCTGTAACTCCTCGCCCCGACCGTCTCCTAAAACGACCCAAGGCAAGGGCCAATCGGCCGTTTTTTCTTCGCCGCCGCCGCCGGAACGGCGGCAGTCCCACTGCTCTCCGTGGCCAGCTCATCCTCGTCCATCTCCGGCCTCGCCAGCAAGCTCCCCGTGTCCTCCTCGAAGTCCTACAGGTATAGCCCTAGCTGGTTGCGCCCGTGGAGGCCCTGGTTCGCCGGAACGGCGTTGCCGCCGCCGTTGCCGCCGCCATGTCCGCCCTCGCGGCAAGCACGCCGCCGCTCTCGTCCTGCCGCTTTTCTTCGCCATCATTCACGTTCTAACAACGCCTCGCCACGCTCTACCATGTCCCAGGTCTAATCGATCCAAGACGCCGCTAGTTCGCCGGACCGCGACGCCGTCATCGCCATGACCGCGACCGCCGTCGGCATGCATGTGGCCGGAGCCCGCCGCTATGGAAAGCCCTGGTCCAGTGCTCGTCGTAGGGTCGCCTGGGTGCCCTAGACCTCGTGCGCACCTCGCCTCGGCCAACCCTCGCCGGAAACCGCCAAGCCGCCGTCGACCCGCGCCGCCCCACCGCCGTTCGCCGTCGACCCCGCCACAGTCCGCCGTAGCTCGGAGAAAGGGTACCATCTGATAGATCTCGACGAGAGGAGTCCGTAGGTGCCCTCAGATCCGCCGGAGACTCAACGCCGGCGAAGATCCGCCGCGACCGCCGCCGTCCCCTGTTCTGAGTGTATGACGAGCGGGCCCCAGCTGTCAGCGCTGTTTCTTTTTATGTTTTCCAATTTCCAGAATTCCATTCATGCCTTAGAAAAATCATAACTTGCTCGTTTTAGGTCGGTTTTGCATGGGACAAATTTTGTTGTGATCCTTATGAGTAGATCTACAATAGAAAAATATGAGTTGGCATTTTCTGGTAGTTTTTATATTTATTTAGATTTAGTGCTTTAATTGCCATATAAATAGGGAAATGCATATCTAATTCTCGGTGCATGATAAAATAGTGGTGCCTGTACAAAATGTTCATGTTTTTGTATGTATAGTGCAGGAAAAATAACATGCATGCTGTGTTCTGTTGTAGAAATGTGATTTTTGATTTATGTGCTATTTACCATGCTTTCTTAGGAAATTCATAGAAAAATAATTACTAGGGTTTTTGACATTATAATTTTTGTACATGCATGTGTCACTGTTAGGTAGCTTTTCATGTTCATGGTTAGGTAGTTTCATGCTTTTCATAATACAAAAGTATTTTCATGCCTAGTTTTAGTGTTACCATGCCATTTTTTTGTGTAGGACAGTATGTACATGAGTTGGCCATGAAATTTTTATGGTAGCCATGTTAGACCAGTAGGATGCTCTGGTAATTTTTGTAGAATTTTCTGAAGTAGCTATATATTTACCATATTTATGTTGCATAGAAAATGCCCCTGAAAATGCATGTTTATATTATAGTAATATGTGTTGGTAATTTTATTAGTTGTTCCTAGCATGGATAGGACCTGTTGGTATGTTTAGTTTGATAAGCTTGGCAGTTTGGCAGATTTTTTATATTCCTAGCATTTATATGTTTTATAGTGTGCATGTGTAGTGTTTTGATAGGGAGTGTCATTTTATGTGATCTAGTTTATCTTTTGGCTTAACCAGTAGGTTTATTTGGTAGATTATGACTTGTCTTACTTGCTGGAAAGGTTCTAGGTGAAGTGCATGCTTGAGTGATTTATAGTAGATGTTGTAAGTTATAGTTTGTCTGAAAACAGAGCCTCTGTTTTCTCTGTTTTTGAGACTATAGATGGCAGAATCAGGTCAGGGTGGTATGGAATGATTTGTAGATAATTTTGTTAGCTTTCCAACGAGTATTTGTTTGCTGGATTTGGAGTTATAGAACTCCCGTGTGGCTGTTTTAGTGCAGGCATGTCTAGCTGCCATTTTCAGTATTTAGTGAATTAGGTGTTTGCTTTATGTAGATTGTTAGGGTCTCTTGTGTAGTTATATTCATGCTTTTACGGAAGAGATATCTACTTACTAGTATCATTCATCATAATGCATTCATCCATCATTTCACCTTATTTATATACAAGCATGTTTACGTGCATGATATTAATCGGGTCTCGCATATGCATGCATCATATCGAGGATCGGAGGAGTTAATTGGGGAGGAGATCAAGGAGCAGGAGGTCAACCTTCTTCGTCCCCGGAGTGCAGCCAAAAGACCCCACGGGAGAAGGAGGACCCCGACTCAAGGTTCGAGTGCCCCGACTTCTTCTTCCTACTACTTTCCGAGGCAAGCCCCGGTGCATGCCGAACTTACCTATGCTTTCCGAATTAACTTGTTGAGTCCTTTTAATGAATGCTGCATTAAGTATAGGAAGTGGTTGAAACCCGTTGTTGCACAGATATCCTTGCTGAAGTTGTCCTATCCTATTTAGGAGTCTAGGTTAAATAAATGCTCGATTATGATGATTGCAAAGAGACGGTGATTTCCGGTCCACCGAGAGGATGTTTGTGGTTAGTCACATGGGTGACTAACAAGCTGCTGCTGAGAACCTGACTAAAACATGTTAAGGTTGGATGGATATTGTGGTCTTTCCATCCGATCGATTAAGGACCGGTACTTTGCCGAATGTGGTCGGAAGTTGAACGTACTGTTCATATAGTAGGCTCCGCCGGTCGTGGAGCCACGGCTCGTGAGAATGCTAGGGGCCGGTACCGACGCTTTTAACGCCCCTCCTAGGCGTGGTTGGTGAGGTTAATCGGGCACAAGAAGATGCGCACGAGGGGTCGTACTCGTTGCCGCTCACTTGGTGGCGAGAGGGAGGGGGTTGCCGACAGGTCCGAGACTTTACGTCCCCTAACGTCTTGGGAGTGATCGGGTCCTACCTATGATCTAGTAGGCCTGGTTTATGATAGGGTATTCGCCCGGTGGTCAAGAATCAATTCGAATCGCCATCTCTCCTGGTCAGTGAGAACCCGGGTTGCGTCTGCGGCACTGTAGTCTTAATATTACAAGAATGGTTACTTATTCATGCCGCCGATGTTAAAATGTTGATCCAGTTACTTATACCGTTATTTATATATCGTGAGCACATGTTTTAATCTTGACTATAGACTTATGGTTATGCATAAATAATTAACCTTTTAACGTGGAAGAATTCAAGTAGTATGTGTAGGCGCATTAATCAACCTTATTTTCTCGAAATTAAATGTGAGTCACCAAACTCGGATAAAGCCAAGCATAATCCTTGGAGTCTTTTCCTTATTTTCTGGGTTTAAGGCGGGTAAGTCTTTTGAGTACAATTGAGTACTCACGGGTTAATTCCCGATGTTGCGGGTGACTCCGCCTAGCATGATTTGATCCGATTGTGATGTGTGTGTGGTTGAAGAATTTTGCCTAGGGCTTGGCGGTCTCCATATTTCCCCGCTCTCTCCGCTATTACGGGGGTGACACTATGTTGGCACTATACTATCTTATTTGATTTCCGCTGTACAACTATTTTGTTTTTAAAAAGCTATTGCTTCCGCACTCTAAATTATTTTGAAATAAATGTGTACATCGCACTCTGATTAATATATATTGAATTTGGTTTGAGATACCCGCGGATTGGGACTACCGAGCTCAAAGATCTTGGTTGTATTGTTGATGAGTTTGAAATCACTCGAGATTTCGGAATACCGGGTTTATATGGACTCAAGTGTAGACTGCGATTGCTTTCGGTAATTGCGAATTATACTTGATTTCTTATAAATTGGTCGGCTCTGTTACAACGGCGGCGCCTAGACAGGTGGCAATCGATCTCATCGTTCTGTTGTTCAAGGGTCTCTCTTATCCTAGTGATGTTCTCTTGAGTTCGATGTTCCAATTTCTCGGTCTTGATAGTAATTAACCCGGTCATACCTCATGTCTTGGATAGTGTTGTACGGTCCTTGAACGAAAGTACGTGTCTTGTCGTCCAAGTAACCGCAAAAGAATTGCGAGAAATGGTTCGGGAGTAGGGTGTGAAGTACGGTGTATCGTAGAAGTAACCACTTCCACGATAGGTTTCTCGACGAATATGTGCATCATCGCCTTGATCACTTGGGCCTCCTTGTTCAAACCGGGTGACTCGGGGTAGCGACTATAATCTGCTTGTGAAGGTGGGGGGTAGGTCCATGGCTGGTACCCTCCAAACGCTGGCTCTTGTGGTCTTGGATCTGCACCTATCCAAATTGGATCATGGGCACGTGTCTCACGAGTTGGCATAGCTCTTTGCATGTTTATCGGTTGTGCCCGCACATTCAATGATAAGATCGCACACCGCGACATATGGAGATCAGGGGTTAGGTAACCGAATCTCCCCAACAAGTTAGCATGGGTCATGACATAAGTACTTCCTCTTTTCTTCAAAATATGTCCCTTACTAAAGAAATCAAAACTTATGACAGGTCTATCTTCCCTTAGGTAAGTAACATGAGCGTTATCATCCAAGAGTCCTAAGTGGTTGGCAATACGTGTGATAAGTGATGTGCAATTAATTGTTCCTAGGATGGTTGGCACACTTATCCAATGCTGAACTAACATATACACCGGTGAAACTTGCCTTCTCTTTATAGCTGCATAGATCAACTGTAACTCTCCTACTCTAACATTGTGTCCATCCTTCTTAGGGAAAAGAGTGAAAAGCATCCATTTATGGAAGAAGCAAAAGGTTGGTAAGTGTAAGTCTCTGGCTTTTGCATCCAAAAATGCGTCTACATTGGTCAAGTCTTTCCAAACAATTGCTTGGTTGAAATCATCTAGAGCTACGTCTAAGTCCATGGTGCAAGAGTGTAGAAAACCAAGTGCATCACTTAAATTTCTCCAAGTAAGAGAGTACTCTTGTTGGAAGAATCTAAATGTGACTCCTTCATTTGTACAACAAAGGGTGCAAAGAAATTCCATGGTTAAAAACTTAGAACCTTGCTCTGTGATTTTCGCAAAAGTTTCCCATCCCAAGAAGCGAAAAATATGAGCAAATTCAACATCCATACACATGCGAGCTAGAAGATCGGGGGTCTATCTCAGAGTATGAGTGAACTTACGGTTTTTCAACCGATTGTACCTTGTTCTTTCATACACTACAAGAAATCGACATTCCAAGACAAATGAATTTTGTCATGTATAGCCCAAATGTGTCACAAAAAGTATAGTTAAGACGGAATCCGTCCGTCATGGGTTTTGTCATATAATCGGCGTCACAAAATGTCTCGCGTGGACGGATTTTGGTGTTGTCACAAAACATCAAAACATTTAGTGGCGCCTTCTGTCATAGAATACTACATTTTGTGACACGGGTCAACGCGTCTTGTAATACATTCTTGTGTCATATATAGTGTTTTAACCATGGTTAAGAGGTCGGTTATGCTAGTTTTTGTGACGATAAGAAGCTGTCATGTATAGATAGTTAACCATGGTTAGAAGTTGTCACATATTGTGAGGCCCCTCGCATCTAGGGTCCAGGCCCATATTAGGGGGCCCAACCAAATTAAAACAATAATAATAGGGATAATAATAAACCACAAAACCAATTATATTACCATAATGACCATACAAAAAGTGCTTGTTCCGAACACATGTTTCATACAAACATACAACAAAACTTAAAAGAAAATGACCCGGCCAACCAACTAAATAAACTCCAACATCTAGGGCCAAGTTGTAGCCAACTGCGGGCACCAAGTTTCGCACCATACAGGTTCCAACCCACCAAAGAAGCCATTACAAGTTCAGCCAAGAACACTGTCAAAAAAAAAAACAAAATAATGAAGTCACCGGGGAAAATATACTATGCAAATAGTAACTAATAGAATCACACTTTTCATTTGATGGCATGAACTCATGTAACTCTAAAGCAATTTTCCAAAGTAATGAAAATCAATAGTATATTTTAATCATGTCAAAAAGAATCTGGTTTCAATTCCTAGTGCTACAACCAACATATCTATCATCTATGAATGTACTCACCTTGCAAATGAATGTGCCGACTTGTAGCCACCATGTACTCCATATGTCATCACCATCACCTCGATACGCAATGGATTACACCAACAAAAAAAATATATATAATCAGATAACTAACCAAATAATAGTGACAATTAGACAAGAAACGGCCGGATAGAGTAGATCAACAAGATTACGGATGATAGGATTAGGAAAAAGGAAGGATTAGATATTGATAGGATTAGGTATGCTAGCCTCGGCTTGAATAGCCATAACATTCGTGCTCACATCCATCCCCTGCCATCACTTAGATCAGCTCTAGTGTTGCATGAGTGGACGTTAACCATGGGTTCAATGGCAAATAAGTTTGCATCATAGGTCTAGTAATTTCACTCAATATTGTAGAGGCCTCAGTATATGAATAACACCCATAAGTCAACACATGTCGTATCGTATGTTCGGGAATCATCCACTCGTTTGTCATCGGCTTTGAGTTTGACACAACACAATTGTTGCATAACTGCGGATGATGGTAGAACATTCGACATCGACCACGTGAAGACAACAACAAAGGTGCTCTGTGCATCATTGGCCATAATTCAAAAGAGGCGTCCAGGCTGCAAATGACAACAAACCGATCAAAAGCCCCAACAAGTTCACATGATTAAGAGTTAATAGTTGACTCAGACAATGGTTTCATCACAATTCATGTTTTGGCTTGGAGCATAAGGATCAAAGCATAACTCTTGTTGCAAATACGACATCATTTAGGGCATGAAATCATCGAAAGCTTTCAGCCTCAGGCATCAAGAAAGCTCACAGTTCCTCACAAGTCCAATCTGCCGAGGCATGTAAGTTTCTCGATGATTCGATGAACTAAATGAGAACAAACCACATTTGTACCTCACCTTTCCGCCCCTCACAAGCCTCAAGATAAAGTACCAACTCTCAAGCTCATAGTAGGCATGGAGCCATGGCTACATCCACTCCCGACCATCCGAATGGCGGTGACCATTCGGTTGCTTGGGAATGGACGTGAGCCATGGCTTTATGACTACCATGAATTCAACATAAAGGAACCCAAACCACCTCAGATTATGCATCATTGGCAATAACAGTCTACTCAATTAGATGGAATGTTATTAGTTTGAGAAAGCGGCATCGGATTGATAGGATTTAGTAAGTTACTCACCAAGTGACCGAACAGTCTTTGTATCACAGGACTAGGCTGGCGTATAATAATGTTTTTGAGAAAGCAACATCAGTTTCATAGGGAGAAAATAATGATTTGTTGCTGTAAAGAAACCTCTCGATTCTACAAAGCAAGTTAAGACCAACAATGTCTTGAAATTAGGACCTATACTAAAGATCTACGATAACTAGCCTAATCTCGTATACCGGGACGGAGATTTCATACCGGATGGCCACTGGAGCACGATGGCGAGCTGAGGTTGCCACGCAACAAGATCTTGCAGAGGTCGGGTCGCCTTCAAATCGATAGGGCTCTGGGTGGCGCAGGGTCGCGGCGACGGTGGCCGGAGTTGCTTGCGAGGTCGATGCCGCGACGACCTAACGGGTCCCGGGCGCGTGATGACTCCGCGCGTGACAGGGCGGCGCTCCCACGGCCGAGGAGGAGGAGGAGGAGGAGGAAGCCGGGCAGGCGGCGGGGTTCCCGGGCGGGCCCACTACCCCGGGTCACGGACGGGGGTCCCACACGGTGGACCTTTCTTCTGAACGACCATGGCGGTCGGCGCCAAAGCCGGGAGGGGCTACGGCGCCCGGGCGGTGGGTGGTGGTCGAGGCGTGGTGAAACCCTAGGAGAGGAAGAGAGGAGAGTGTGAATCGAGAGGAGGAGGGGCCGGGTAGGTGGGATGATAGGATAAGGTTATGAAATTTTTAGTCGCCCGCTCGTGAGCCCGGCTCGCGTTTCGTTTTGCGAAAAGAGAGGGAGAGGGCGGGGAGGGAGGGTTTCACTTTCATTTCAACCCTTGATCTCATCCATCCAATGGTGTACATAGAGCTAGGGATCAAAATTTGAATTGGCGCATTCGGGCCGTTTTCAAAGCTCTAGATGGATCCAAATCGAAAAGTCATGAACACGTGTTTTGTAGGTCTCTTCAAGACCTACGCTACGTTACGTTGGTATTAGAGTCAAATTTTCGGTTTTCGACGCCTCGAATTTCGAATTTTCAAATTTTTACGGGTCGTCAGACGAAGTTTTCGGGGCCCTAGACGGCCTCCGTTTGAAAAGTCATGAACACGAAAAGTTCATAACTCATCAAGATCTACATTCCGTATTTAGGTGACTTTTGCATCCGAGCAAGCGCTCGAAAGCGTAGTTCACAAACCACTAGTCGCCCACAGTTGCATAAACTCTGCGGAGATACGTGGATTTTGCGACTAGGGTTCACCAGCACTTTCTCAAATGCAAAAAGTACCTATATATGGAATGTAGATCCTAACGAAGTTCTATCAACTTCGTGTTCAAAAGTTTTTCATCCGAGGCCATTTAGTGCTCCGTTTGGCCGAGGTTTGACCAAGTCAAATGTTGGTCAATTTGAAATCGGCACATTCGGGCCGCCAAGCTCTAGATGGATCCAAATCGAAAAGTCATGAACACGTGTTTTGTAGGTCTCTTCAAGACGCACGTTCGGTATTAGAGTCAAATTTTCGTTTTGAACTTCGACGCCTCGAATTTCGAATTTTCAAATTTTTACGCCTCGACGAGTTTTTGGGGCCTTAGACGGCCTCTGTTTGAAAAGTCATGAACACGAAAAGTTCATAACTCATCGAGATCTACATTCCGTATTTAGGTGACTTTTGCATCCGAGCAAGCGTTCGGAAAGCGTAGTTCACAAACCACTAGTCGCCCTACGAGTTGCATAAACTCTACGTGAGATACGTGGATTTGCGACTAGGGTTCACCAAAGACTTTCTCAAATACAAAAAGTACCTATATATGGAATGTAGATCCCGACGAAGTTCTATCAACTTCGTGTTCAAAAGTTTTTCATCCGAGGCCATTTCCGTTTGGCCGAGGTTTGACCAAGTCAAACGTCGGTCAATTTGAAATCGGCGCATTCGGGCCGATTTTTGAAGCTCTATATGGATCCAAATTGAAAAGTCATGAGCACGTGTTTTGTAGGTCTCTTCAAGACCTACGTTCGGTATTAGAGTCAAATTTTTCGTTTTTCGAACTTCCGACGCCTCGAATTTCGAATTTTCAAATTTTACGGGTCGGGACGAGTTTTAGGGGCCCTAGGCGGCCTCCGTTTGAAAAGTCATGAACACGAAAAGTTCATAACTCATCGAGATCTACATTCCGTATTTAGGTGACTTTTGCATCCGAGCAAACGTTCGAAAGCGTAGTTCACAAAACCACTAGTCGCCTACGAGTTGCATAAACTCGTGAGATACGTGGATTTACGACTAGGGTTCACCAGCACTTTCTCAAATTCAAAAAGTACCTATATATGGAATGTAGATCCTGACGAGTTCTATCAACTTCGTGTTCAAAAGTTTTTCATCCGAGGCCATTTAGTGCTCCGTTTGGCCGAGGTTTGACCAAGTCAAACGTCGGTCAATTTGAAATCGGCGCGATTCGGGCCGTTTTGAAGCTCTAGATGGATCCAAATCGAAAAGTCATGAACACGTGTTTTGTAGGTCTCTTCAAGACCTACGTTCGTATTAGAGTCAAATTTTCAGTTTTCGAACCCGATGCCTCGAATTTCGAATTTTCAAATTTTTACTGTCGGGACGAGTTTTTCGGGGCCCTAGACGGCCTCTGCTTGAAAAGTCATGAACACGAAAAGTTCATAACTCATCGAGATCTACATTCCGTATTTAGGTGACTTTTGCATCCGAGCAAGCGTTCGGAAAGCGTAGTTCACAAACCACTAGTCGGCGTTTTTTTTTTTTTTTTTTGCCGTTTTCTTCCTAGTCAAATGAGCAATGCATCCTTAATTTTGTGAGAGTTTTCTTCTTCCCTGTTAAACGAGGATCCAAATCGAAAAATTTAAAATTAACACAATAGTGTTTTGCCTTGGAATCTAAATTAAATGAGCAATTGACTATGAACTTAGAAACTCCAAATGCAAAAGAAAAGGGGAAGATCAATCACAACAAAGAATAATAATATACAAAAGTGAGCTAAAGACCGAATATATATATACATACTAATACATATTAGTTGTTCTCCATCCCTACACTAGCACTATTATTAGTTGTTCTTCATCCATCCCTACATATATAATAATAAATAGGTGTTTTGCATCCATCCATGCGACCACATACATATAGTAAGTTACTAACTAATCTAAAGATCAGTCCCGCATCCATCCATCCATCCAGCCAAAGAATACATACACATTGTTCACAAAATAATAAGGCCACTAAACAGTGGGCTACCAAAAGGTCGGCAGGGGGTCATGCAGGGGTCTTGCGGGGAGGGGCTCCAAGGGGACGCCATCACTTCTTGCCCCAGCGGACGTCGGCCCAAGGCCTACCTGGAGGTGGCCAACCTTGGACTTGACGCCTCTCAGGGTCCTTCCCGGCGTCCACCTTCTTCCGGGTCGGGTCCTTTCCGACCAGTTCGATGAGCTTCGGCCACCTTCGAGGGACGAACGGTGAGCCTCTCGGTTCAACGGCTTCGGTGATCGAGGCGGTGATGATGGCGCTCATGAGTGCGGTCTTGGAGATCCGGAAAGTCTAAACAAAAGCGGTGTTATTAGTTTGAGAAAGCAGGATCGGTTTGATAGGATATAGTAGGTTACTCACCAAACACATTGCTATATCATATGATAAATACATAAAGAGTCGATATTATACCAAAAACACATTTCTATATATCATAGGATAATCTAATGACTACATTTGTAAAATAATGAATTTGAGAAAGGAACATAAGTTTCATAGGGGGAAAATAATGATTTGCTTTTGTAAAAAACCCGAGTCCTCATTGGGCTAACAACACCGTGGCCCCATTCCATCCTATGCCATCACTTAGATTAGATCTAGTGTTGCATTGATTCGATGGTCCCCCAACGGTCTTTGTAAAAATCCAGGATGAGGAATGCTTTTCCCAATTTGTACCACCGAGGCGCCGCAAAATCGAAGCAAATCAATTATGTGAATACCGATCAAACACATGCCTCTTAATTTGGTGTCCGCGCCTTTTTCTTATATCTAATGGCGCCTTTAATTGATGATGAGAAACAAAAAAATGAATGGACGGCATGGAATATGCCTATTCTTCCACGATCGACCATCGCCTTGAGTTAGGGGTTGATTGATTCCTAGCCACCATAATCCTTACACCCTTGGCATGTTGGCATTGGCATGTATATAATCATTAAACCGTTGCATGCATATAATCCTTGCACCCTTGCATGCATATATTCCTTACACCCTTCCATGCATATATTACTTACACCCTTGCTTCACCACATGCCAAACCTTGGTGGGGCACCAAACAACCATCCTAACCCAATTGTTGCCGAACACGATGGTTGATACAAGCATATTGGATTACCGACATGAATAGATAGATAGGTAGAAGGCAGCCATCTCATTATTGCATTCATTAAATTATGCACATGGCCAATAACAGTCTACTCAAATTAGAAACTACCAAATTATTAGCCATCTACTCGAAATCATTATCCATCATTGGCCAATAACAGTCTACTAAAATTAGAAACTACCAAATCGTAGCCATCTCTTTGAAATCATTATGCATCATTGGCCAAATCATTAGCTATCTACCTAATCATACCTCCGATTCTACAAACGAACTACCAAATCAGTAGCCATCTACTGAAATCATTATGCATCATTGGCCAAATTATTACCTCTCGCACTCGATTCTACAAATGAACTAATCTAGATTCTACAAATCAAGTTGGATTTGAACACTTACCTCCTCCGCGCCGAGGAAGGGCCGCCGCTCCATGATGGCAAGCTGGAGCTGGGAACTGGGCCCAGGGCGACGACACATGGAGTGCCGCCGCGTGCCACGCCGGGGCGACAGTCGGCGGGCCCCTCGGCACTCCCCGTAGATCTCCAACGCCCGAGGCGACGAAGTCTGCGATGCTCACCGGCGCCTTGGCCTTGCCAGCGGTAGCCGTGGCCTTGCCCTTGGCCTTGGCCTTGCCCTTGCTCGTGGAAGCCCCGCCCTTGCTCCCCGACGCCACGCCGTTGCCCTTGGCCTTGCCCCGGCCTTGCTCGTGGAAGCACCGCCCTTGCTCGCCGACGCCGCAGCCCTCTTCTGGTCGACGACGGCGGGGGGTTTTTTACCCCCGCCCGGGATCTTCCTCCTCGGCATGCACACCGCTCCATAGCACGGGCAACGGCCGGCAAGACGCTTGGTTGCGCGCACCGACGACGCCTTCTTGAGGCCGACGGCTTCCTCGAGGTGGAGGCCATGGTCGGCGGAGGACCCGTAGGCGGCGGGTCCCCCTGGCACTCCACATCCCCGTCGCGGGGTCCCGCACGCCCGCTTTCTCCGGGGCCGGACCATGGCGGTCGGCGGTAGAGCCGGGGAGTGGGCTGCGGCGGCGGCGGCGGAAACCCTAGGAGAGGGGAGGGGGTGAATCAAATCGAGAGGAGAGGAGGGGGAGTGAATGTGACGGTGTGACGGTGGGGGGGAAAACGCGTTAATGTGACGCGGTGAATAAGGATAGGGTGACTGACAGATGGGGCCCACGGTCAACCCGACTCCAGTCACGAATTTTAAAAATCTATACTACACTCTGGACGAATGTTCCCACGTATCGCAATGGTCAAGGCGGGGAAACCTCCATCCCGGTCTTCCCGGGTTCGAGGCTCCTACGACCGCTTTTTGTATTTTTTTTTGCTATTTATTTTACGTGACAAATAATTCGTGTCACAAAAACACCCAAATCCGGCGTCATAAAAAACCCCTGCCGCATGGGTGCCCTACGCCCACAATATATGACGAAATGGGGTAGTATAATGTGACGATCATTTTTCAGGCGTCACAAATAGTCATGGTGTTTGCAATTTTGTGACGACAACGAGTTTTTCGTCGTATTATGGCACATTATATGACGATTTTAGGCCCCGTCATGAGGTCATTTTGTCATAAAAAATCGGTATTCTTGTAGTGATATTGTCCATGAAATTTGAGATGTGAATCGGATGTCAACGTTCTTACCGCAGCAGGGGCCGGATGTGGTGGTACATCTTGCTCGGCTCGTAGCTTGTCTCTCGATGGAGCTCGGAAGATGACTCTCCTTGTTGTTGGAGACGTCTTGATTTTTCTGTCATTTGAATGACTTCCAAAACTCATCCCGCAAAATGTTAATACACAAACAAAAACAAACAAGAGACTAATGGAGGGGTTAGAATAAAAGTTAGAAATTAGCCGTCCAAAGTTAGTCGTCCGAGGGGTTAGTCGTCAGAAAAGAAAGATTACAAAGTTTTTTTTTTATTTTGACAGAACTTCCCTAGCAAAGTTTTATGTTGATTACTCCATTTGGACAAGTACCTCCACTAATCACTCTTGATTATTCTACTACTCTTAAAAACTTCTCCTCTCTCAAGAAATCTTTCTAATACTATCAAGAACTTCCTTCCTCCTTCTTACTTCTCTTTCTCTCCACTACAAAGTCCAAAGCTTTCTGGATACTAGAACTTCGAGTTTCAAGCTAAAATGTTGAGCAAAGCAATGTAGGTGTGATGAAGAAGCGAGGGGTGAATGGGTTTTATAGAGGAGGTGAGGGACTGGCGGCCGCCAAGTGGTGGCGCCTACGCCATGGTGGTGGGGCCTCCCACTCACCTTCATGCAAAGCATAATGCTCACCCAATGCCATGGTAATAGGTGGGTTTTTCGGTGGAAAAGAGTGGTAGGGAGTGGTGCATGGTGGTAGGTGAGGTTTGAGTGGTATATGTCTTGTCCAAGTTAGGTGAAATATGGAATTTAGTGTATGACATGTAGGACCCATCACATAGTGACTATATTTTTGTATTTTTTAATATATAAATGCAGGAGTAATAATAATGTAAGAATAAATATTTTTGAGCCTCCACAATAAACATTTTCACGGGTTATGACACACCGTAAAATTATTTATATGGGGCATAAATTTTCTGTAAGTAAATGCATAGTAAAGTAAATATAGATAATTACCGACTTATCTTTCGATAAATGTCCGTAGTTAGAGTCCTCGAACTGGGACTTCCCAAAGTTTATTAATTATCAAGTGCATTCTCCGGTTCTCGGAGATGGTACCGATGATGACTCTTCTTCAATTTCTGATTCGATCTTATTTGCTGTTAAGTTAAGCTCTGATCTGGGTTTGAATGCGAACTTCTCTTCCTTTCCATTCAAATTGAA
Organism: Hyparrhenia diplandra; assembly: GCA_015847255.1. NCBI lineage: Eukaryota > Viridiplantae > Streptophyta > Magnoliopsida > Poales > Poaceae > Hyparrhenia > Hyparrhenia diplandra. Next base: position 76,890 of record JADLZK010004809.1, read on the forward strand.
TGTAATCTCTCCGGCCGTGACATTGATGTGTGCATTGGCTATGCTTAAGAAAGGTCGTCCGAGAATGATTGATACTGAGTCCGGTGGCATATCCAAAACTACAAAATCCACGTGGTATAAAGAATCCTCCGATATTAAGCTGGTATGTTTCTCGCAATTCCTGAGGGGTATCTGATTGATTGGTCTGCCAGTTGTAATGATATTGAAGTTGGCTCCAAAGTTGTGTGCTTGAGTTTGTCGAAGACAGACTTGGGCATTACACTAACACTTGCTCCAAGGTCACAAAGTGTTGTAAAATGATGATCTCCAATTGAGCAATTAATTACGGGGTATCCTGGTCCGTCATCTTATGTGGCAATATATTAAGGATAGCTGCATTGCATTCTTCTCGTTAGCTTGATCACCTCCGTAGTGGGTAGTGGTCTTTTCTTATTCAAGATATCTACGAGATACTTGGCATAGGTAGGGACTTGAATGGCGTCTAGCAGAGAGGTATGTTGATGTATAATTTCGAATTACCTCCACAAACTTTCCAAACCTGCTCATCCACTTGGGTTCCACGTTTTCTTCTTGGATATGGTAAGAGATTTGTATCATGAAAGTCTTGCGTCATTTGAGGTTCTTGAGTCAAATCTTCTATGTCATCATTTTCTTCTTCTCTAATTGGTTGTACCATAGGTCTTGTTGTTTGCCGGTGCTATAGGTGCCGTAATTGGTGTCCCTTCGATGTTTCTATTATCCTTCTTGGATCAACGAGGGTCACGTGTAGACTTACCTCTTCTTGTAGTAACATTATTTACCCGCTCAAGGTTAGTGGCAACAAAAGCGTGCAAAGAAATAATTTTGCTAACGAATTTCTATCTTTCTATTAAAAATAAGTTGATCTTTAAAAGCAACAGAGAAATTATCCATCTTAAGAGTTATATCTTCTAAAACTTTATCATTAGCAACAAGTTTCTTAGAAAGGGTATCATTTAACTTAGCTTGCTCCTCAATTAACTCCCTTTAAAAATGGGTTTCTAGGAATATTACCTCGATACTTACGGGTAATTGGATTCTTTGTTGTGAACTTCGTTCTTGTGATTGAGTTGATGTTGAATGGTTAACATCCGGGCTTGAATTTGATGCGAAATCAATGTAATCTTGTAAATCTTGTCGATCCTTCTTGTCATTGGCTCTTTGTTCAAGCCAATTCAATAACACATCCATCCTAGTTGATATTGCTTTTACTTCTTCTGGAACTTCTTCAATCTGATGGTGGCGTTGAGTGTTCTCTTGAATCCGGCTTTGATTTTCTGATATTTTATTCATGAGTGCTTCAGCTTTGTCAAGAGTGAGTGACAAAAATGATCCTTCAGCAGTTGCATCTAGTTGCTCTCGTGCTCTTTGTGTTAATCCATGATAGAATCCTTGCATAAGCAACCAGTCTTCTATTCCATGATGAGGGCAATCTCGATATGTATTCTTGTAAACGTTCCCAAGCACCGGAATTGATTCTCCTTTTTCTTTGTTGGAAGTTGGTGATTCTTACTCGTAGGGCATTGGTTTTACCCGTGGGAAAGAACTTTGATAGGAAGGCTGTAGAACATTCATCCCATGTCTTGATTGGTTTTTGTTGGCGTAGAACCATAACTTCTCTTTTTCCTTCAATGAGAATGGGAATAGGCGGAGTAATATGATTTCTTGGGGAACATTCTTGGGTGAGAAGGTGTTGGCAATCTCCAGAAAATTCTGCAGATGTAAGCATGCATCTTCGTGAATCCTTCCACTAAATGGAGTAGCTTGTACCATGTTGATGAGGCTTGGCTTGAGCTCAAACTCAAGATTATTAAGTTAAAGTGTTGGTCTGTATGCGAATGTTCTCATTGCTTGGAGCAGAGAGAACTCGTAGGGATTTTCCGACCATAGCTTCAAAACTCGATGTATGCTCTCTTGATTGATTTGTCGATGAATGAAGTGGAGTGAATCACAATCAATTTCCAATTTGATAAACCCCGTATAAAATAAACAAAAGACAAACAAGGGTAAGCTTTTGCTAAAGCAGCGGTTTCCTAGTTTTAGATTCTCATCATAAGTTTCCATCTATCAATATATCTAGCTAACTTGTATTTCCTCCCCGGCAACGGCGCCAGAAATGCTTGTTGGTATTTCTAACGTCACTATAACAAAAGGTGGAGTTAATCTCACCTTAAGCTATATGCCGTCAGAGACACTTTCAGTGTGGTTCATCTCTTAACACTACTATGTGCTAGGTTGTCCTCCCCAGCCAGTAATGCTAGGAAATGCATAGGTGATACTGTGAATGTGTTATTTGCAATCTAAGGAAAAATAAATATAAAAGGTCTATCCATGGCGCACAGAATATAAATACCACTTTGTAGCATTTCAGGGGAGTAATCCAGGTTTTGTCATTTATATTCTACCACGAGGGAGGAATAATTAAAGGTGGGCTCAAATATAATTGATAAGTGGCATACTTATGAGAGATTCTATTACTAGTGCTAACTTTAGCGAGGGGTAAGCCAATAATGATAATAATTTGATAATGGTAAATAAAGGCAGAGGCATCACACACGAGAGATGGCAAATAACTACTATAAGTTAGACTTAACATTGGACTTTGTAAGAGATTTGAATTCTTCTATAGCATTCAATCTACTAAGTCATTACATCTACTCTAAGGCATATGTTATCATATATAACATAATAAACTCTAGATTATGTATCCGGACGACTATCAAGGAAAATCAAGAGCGAAACAAGATATTCCCCATACTCATTGTCCACTTGTCTTATAGACGGAGGGTGGATTCCAAAGGACTCAACAGATCTGTCACTCCCCGCGATCTACCACACGACCGGAATATAAGGTGCACTCGCAGTAAATCATATATAAGCACCACGCTTACATAAATATCTCTACCACCTAACCCACTCGAGTACTGAATTAGGCGCTCTACGAATAGATACATAAATCTATCATAAACTACATCTATATCAAGCATACTATTAGAATAAAGTAAGAACATAGCAAACAAACACATGATATTATAAAGAGCAAAGTTATACAAGATGATATCATGTACAGTAAAACTTGAAGATCTAGAACTTCGGGTAGGCACACCCAGCTCTACTTGAATCGACTTGCTAATCAACTTAGACGAACTAGAACTAGATGAACTAGGACTAGAACAAGTAGCTAACCCTAATCTCTGGTGGAGATACTCTCTTCTACTTCTACCTGACTTACAACTGAATTGATATGAATAATAATGAACTTAGGGTTTAACCCTGGGGGCAGAGGTCTTTCTTATATAGCACTTGGCAATGAACGATGACCATTGGATCAAACCGACCTTCAATAACGGTGTAGATACAACCTCAAAGTCGGTTACAAACCGACCTAGAAGTCTCGAGGCTGATTGGTGGGTCCCACCTAGCGGCCGACCAAAATGAGCTTTGGCGGCCGCCGGGGGTTGATCTCCTCGGCCTCTGGTTCCTTCGGTGTCTCCCCGGTACCTTCTAGAATGTTTTAGTCCACATTTTGGGTCGATTTACTTCACGGTTAAGTCCGGTCATCATATGGGATGTATATTAGGAACTTTCTCCATTCTTCTCTGCATTTATCTGTTAAGTCCCTGAAAATACATAAATCACCAAAACTTGTGGAACTTATTAGTATAAACCTCTAATCTAAGTATTTATTCAATTTATGTCCTTATTTCATATCTTGTTGACATATAAAAGTATATGATTACAGGTGTCAACAACAGGCACACACGGTCCTCAATCAGCTTTGTGATGGCGGCGAGTGAGGCTCCCGGGAGGTTTGTGACATTGGGGCAGCCCGCACCGTCATCCACCGAATTGGGCGGTAGTGACGGTGGAAGCCACGAAGTCATCCACGTAAGGTGCCGGCGCGCACGGGGGTACAAGAGAAGCTGGCGGTGCGGCTGCGGGAGCAGCTGTAGTACCCGTTGCCATGACGACCTCACCGTCCATGACGTCGTCCACCTCAGGCGCTTCCGCATCCGCAAAGCAGAGGTGGGTCACACGGCGCGAGAGGGGCTCCTCCAACACCGGGCCGGGCCTAAAAGGGGTCGGTGACGTAGTAGACGTGCACACACGTGAGGAAGGCCATGAGCTCATCGAGCATCGGATCGACCTAGACGGGAACGTCCACAACCTCATGCGCCACCAGCGCAAGCGGGTCAACAGGGCGACGACGTTGTCGGCGTGGCCATGAGCCACGGTGATCTCATGGCTCAGCACTCTAGCAGTAGCGAGAAGTAGAGGAGGCCACACGAACCCTCCACCAGTCGAGGCCCACGCTAGCACATCATCCGTGGTAGATGGCGTTGGTGCAGGTGCCCCATGCTGCAGCGGAGGCTCCTCCCCTGATGGCGGTGGAGGCGGCGCGGAAGGGCCCGGATCCAAAGACATTGTCGGAGATTTTGTCGTCACCCTTTGCCGCTCGACCGCGAGGAGCCCGAACCACCGGCGCTGGCGGAGATCGCGGGCGTCCCGTGCACTTCAACCTTGACGCGGCGTGCCGACCACATGCAGGCTATGACCCGGCGAGCACCCACGTTTGTAGTCACGCGCCACGATGGCCGGCCAACCGGCGATGGAGGCGTAGCGGCGGGGACGGCACCGCGACCCACGACGTGGCCCCCCGCAGCGCCACCGACGACAAAGACTCGACCAACATGAACCCATCAACATCGAGGTTCGCGCCCGCCCTTGGCACGTGGTGTCGCGCTTTCGAACCACTGGGAGAGACCATGTGCACGAGGATCTTGACGCCCTGGTGGTGGCGTGCACGGCGGCGGCGACAGCGGCTGCTGGTGTGGGGACTGCAGCGTCGTGTACGCCGGGAGCCCCGGGACCAAGGCGCCGTGAGTGCGGGCGCGTTCTCCCGGCGCAGATGCGCCGGCACGCGTCGGGGTGCGCCCGGATCCCTGCCACGCCAAGCGGTCACCCGCTCGGGGTGCCTCTGGGCGTGGTGCGGCGCTCTGCGCCTCCTTCTAGTTCGTCGCGCATTGTTCACCCCACCTGCGGCCGGCAATGGGCCTCCGCCCGCAGCTCACCCTTGGCCTCGAGAGGAGCCTCAGGGACAGGGCAACTCGGCGGACGACCTTGGCAAAGGATGGTGGAGGAGGGGGTGGCGCCTTGGTCAGAAAGTCGAGTCATCTCCGTCCTCCTCGACCAGCGTGCGGCCTATAGAGCGGCGGGGGATACGGCGGGGAAGAAGGGCGCCGCTCGGGGAAGAGGGGAGGCCTCTCCGGGAGCCACACGGCCGGCAAAGCATCGGCGACCCGGCGGCGGCTTGCACAACGGCAAAGAAGACCGGTTTCAACGTCGTCATCCTTGTCCACTTCCTCCTTGTCATCCTCGTCTTCCGAGTCGTCCGCGACGAAGACCCAGCGAGTACTCTATCAGCTGCGACTCCATCTCGGGCGCGGCCTCCTCGCACGACGACGACACAGGCCACCGGTCACCCACCGAAGGAGCAGCTCCACCCGAGCGACCGACGAAACGGGGAGGACCAAGACGAGCCATCCGAAAGGTCCTAATGGCTAGAGGGGGTGAATAGCCTATTAAAAATTCTTGCAACAACACTAAACAAACCGATTAGTAAATAAGATGGCGAAGCTAAGTAAGCGATGCTACGAACTAGCTATGCAAGCCACAAGTCAATTCTATTGTTTCTAATCACAAGCAAAAACTAGGTCGCTAATTTACTCCTAAGTGGACAAGATACTCAAGCTAATATGTCACTAGGAGCTACACAAGGTGATCAAGGTAACTAGCTAAGCACCCTACACAAGTTATACTATCAAAGTAATGCAAAGAGGTGCTAGAATACAATACCACCGGTGTAGTGTCGTGGTTGATGCCAATCACCAAGTCAATGAGAAATCTCCAACGAACAAGCACACTTGACAAGAGATTTTTCATCGAGGTTCACGTGCTTGCCGCAAGACGCTTAGTCCCCATTGTGGCGATACACCCACTTGATGGTTGCTAAGCTTAATGGCCGGTGCCAAATCCCCGGTGGGAGCTCAAGCACACCAATCACAAGAGGGGATCAACAAGCCACGAGCAATCCACTAGTGCTCCTTTCGCGAATCTCCCGCGGGGTAAGGAACGACCCCTCACAAACCACCGGTGTGGCCTCGAACAAGCTCCAATCGAGCTCAACACCGCCTCTTGCTCCAAGCCGCTAGGGAACCAAGCAAATTCCTAAGAGAAACGAAATCCCGCAGCTCCTCCAAGGATGAAGTGCCTCTAAATGCAACCAAGCAATGCAATGCACTCCTATCACTCTCAATCTCACCAAAGATTCGAAGTTTGGATGAAGAGATGAGTGGAGTGGAGTATCACAAGCTCACAATAGAGTTAGAGTGTTCAAATGTGCAAGAGAGACTCAAATGAACCGGCCATCCAAGTATATATAGAGCCTCCCACGAAATAGAGTCGTTGTGCCCTTCTACGCACTGACCGGACTCGTCGACCGGACTCACCAGTGAGTCCGGTCCATGCGTCCGGTCACCTCCAGCGTGCGTCCGGTAAGACAGGACAAGCACCAAGGCCCCACAGGTGACAACCTCTTCGTGCTTCCGGCCGGTGCTTCCGGTCCATGTGTCCGGTCGATTCCACGAGACAAGTCCAAAAACATGTTGTTGATATTTCTAACACGATCCAAATTAGGAAGGCAAAAGAAATATATATGGGATATCTATCTAATCATGTTATAGCTTGGATATGGGATTAACCTCATGATCCAACAAAGTGAAGTTAGGCGGTGTTAGTAGTGGGATGTAAACTTAGCATCATTATCCGTAGTGGAGTTAATCTCACTAGGATATGTACTCAAGGTATACCACTCATTTCTAGTCATTACCTATACACTAGTCTGTCACCCTAGCAATAACGCTCAAACAAATGCGGGTATGGTATTCTTGGTAGGCCTTGATAAAAGAATGAACATGATATCTGCAAGCGCACAAATAGAAATACCATCGTAGCACTTCACCTGGGAGTAATCCGTATCGTATTTATATTTTACCACAGGGAAAGGGAGTCTAAGGAAAGTAGAGAGAAGAGGGTAATGATTTAGATTGTGTTTTATTTATGAGATCCACTTACAGTTGTATAATGCAGGGTAGCCATATGCATCTAACATTACTCAACAGATAAGTCACAAGATAAAGATATTTATATAAATGATAATTACCCAAGTCTAAGATCATCATATGCCACTAGTATCATATGAGCTATTAGCATGTTATAGAAAGAATAGAAAGAATATTCCTAAGATACTCCTAATCATATGTCAATGAATACTACAATTAGTGCAATACATCTAGCTATCATGGCAAGGTTGGATTACATCTACACATGGCAAGCATTACCAATAACAACCAAGGACAAAACTTGATCATTACCGTAATTAAAGCTCGACTAGTCCAAACATTCGGAGGGTGGATTCCAAAGGACTCAACAGATTTGTCACTCCCGTGATCTACCACACACGCCCGGAATGTAGGGTGCAATTCTTGATAAACGTTGTATAAACACCACGTTTACACATTGCTTATCACCCACATAGTGATCATCTACGTGGATGCTATACAATTCCATGCATAAAATATAAGACAAACTCACTAAACTAAACATATAATCATAACATGCATAAACACATATCAATAAGAATATAATCATTATAAAGATCAAAGCCATAACAATTGTATTCTCGAATATAATAGTACTTATAGATCGAATACAAGAGAGAAGTCTCAAGAACGATGATCCTTGCTACTTCTTGACTATCAGGAACTCAAGATGAACTTGATCTTCAACTAGAACTAGCTAGATAGCTAACTACTTCTAGTATGATGAACTAGGGCTTAGGTCTAGACTTGGTTGGACTTGAGATGGATTGATAATGACTTGGTATGAATTAGTAATGACTTAGGGTTTCACCTTGGGGTCGTGGTCTTCTTATATAGGACTTGGCGATGAATGTGGACCCTTGGATCAAACCAACCTTCAATAACGGTGTAGATACAACCTCAAGGTCGGTGGTAAACCGACATAAAAATGTGAGGCCGACCGGGCGACCCCACTTGGCGAACGGCCTACATGGCACTGGCGGCCGCCAGGGTGGCATGCCACCTCGGCTTCCTGTTTCTTCTGGTGTTCTCTGGTACCTTCTAGAATGTTTTAGTCCACTTTTCGGGTTGAGTTACTTCACGGTCAAGTCTTGTCATCATATGTCTTGTATATTCCTAACTTTCTCCATTCTTCTCGCAATTATCTATTAAGTCCCTGGAAAGTCACGTAATACCAAAACTTGTGGAAATATATTAGTTAGACCCCTAGACTTATGTTGACATCTAACTTAAGCCCTTATTTCATGTTATTTGACTATTAATATTATGCTATAACAGGTGTCAACACATGCTTACTGGGATTTTGATCGGACCCGTCGACCGGACCGTCCGGTCAAAGGACCGACTTTCCGGCGTCCCGGTCGGTGCGTCCGGTCGCTGTTTCCTGTGAAATCCAACCTTGTGTTGTCGCCTTTGCTTCAACCTTGCTTCGCTTCTTGCCACAAGTTACCAACACTTCGAAGATGATCTCAATATCATATATGTTAGCATGTCACGAACGATTTGGCAAGAACGAAGTTAGTGCTCTCAATCCTAAATGCAATATGCAAGTCAATTGGACGTAGAAGCACTTCATCAAAGGATTGGTCGCGGCATCCCCTCTTGATAGTCGGCTATCTATCCTATAATGTGATCACACGCTCTATCGTGTCTTGATCACCAAAAGGAAAAACCCTATCAAGTATACCTTTGCCTTGATCACCGGGTTCCTCTCAAACCGACCACTGAGCTTGACGATCCACCATGTCCATCATCATCGTCCATGTTCATGATCATCATGCTCCACATCATCCATGCAATCCTATCTCTTAAGTCACACTTAGAGCAAAGGATTAGCATAACAAGTGTGTCATCAATTTCCAAAACCAAACATGAGATTTCACCATCTCCGCGGCAGGCGCCGAGACAGGCGGCGACGACGTTGGCGTGAGGTTCGGGAAGCCAACACCTCGTGGGCAGGACCACGTAACTCGTGCCGGCGACGAGGGGCCATGGGTGCCAGCAGAGGTGGCCGACGGTCTTGGAGGGTGCCGGTGGGGTGGGGGCTAAGATCCACCTATGGGAGGGTAGATCAGGGGAGGCGGGCTGCGCCGGATCTAGGGTTGGATTGGGGAGGGAGAGCTAGGCAGGGGAGATCGAGCGGGGGTGGGCCGGAGGCCGCCGCCATCGCCTATGTGGGAGACGGGGTCAGGAGGTTCCAACGGTTCCATCTTCAGGCGTCTGCGGCAATCATCTTCAATATAGTCTAAACTAAACATTTACAAATCGTCTGGAATCGCCCCTGGCGTGGCTTGTACAAGAAGTCAAGATTACAACAAACGGGTTACAAGATTATCTCAACAATATCTACTTGATCTACAAGCTAGGAACAACCTATATTGCGGTGGGGCATAGCCCCAAACTAACTCTATCTAACACCCAAATGTAGATCTTGGAGTGCTTAACAAAAGTGGTATTCATGACTTTTCGAATCGAGGTCGTCTAGGGCTTTCAAACACTACAATTTGAAAACGTCAAAAGTTTGACCTGGTCAAAACTTGGTCAAACGGAGCACTAAACGACCTAGTTTCAAAAACAAATTTGAATACAAAGGTATTAGAACCATTTTTTTTTTTTTTCTCAATTTATAACCATTTTTCAGACTTTTATCCCATTTAAAATCAAATTGTTTTAATTTAAAATAATTTTTCAAAAATTTTGAAAAAAATTTTTTATGTGGCGGGCGCCCTAACACGCCCGCCACGGTTATTTTTTCCGTGGCGCGGGGGATTAGGACACCCGCCACGCAAAATCGCCCACCTATAAATAGTCGGCCACGGCCCCGAAACGCTAAGTCCTTCGCGGTTCGAATTTTCACCCCGAAGGGCTGCCAAATTCACCGCCGACGTGCGCCGCTCGCCGCCGTCGTGCCCCCGTCCCTCCCCGCCCTAGATCCGCTGCACGCGCTGTCGTTTTCGCCCTCACCGCCCAAGATCTTCCGCCGCACCTCCGTCGGCCGGTCGGAACCCTAACTCCGTCAGCGCCACCACCACCATCGCCGCCACCGCCACCTCCCGGCCTCCCGCGCTCCATCCCGTGTGCAACTCCCACGCGCTCGGCCGGGCGCCCGTCATCCTCCTTCTCATTCCGCCGCCGAACCCTAACTCCCGGCCATTTGGGCCGCTGTGGTGCTGCGACGACCCTCAAAGTGGAGATCCTTCCTCACCGTGCCGCCATACCGCCGGCGCCACTTTTATCGTGCCGTCACCGTGTACCTGCTCCCGGTGCCTTCCCGCATCCTCGCTAGAACTCTGGTGATGTCCGATGCCCCGTGATGCTTATTGTCTCCGTCATGCCTCGCAAATTCTCATTCTCTCGGGTCCATGTGCTTGTGAAACTTATTTTTTTTTTGCCGTGCGGAAACTTAATTTGTCGCCTGTGATGCTTGTGCTTGATACTTAGCATATAAATGTCACGCCCATGATGCATATTGTCTCGGTGATGCTTATTGTCGATGCTTGTGACGTCGATGCCGATGCCGATGCAAACCGAAATGATGTCGATTCTTATTGTCGATGCCATGTTCTCGGGACAATTAAACCGCCATGTTCAATGTCACCTTAAACCGTCAATGCCATGTTCAATGTCCGCTTAAACTGTGATGCTTAAACCGTGATGCTTAAACCGAAATGTCATTGAGCTAATTGTTGGGGCAAATTCTTTGTCTCTCTCTTGTTGGAGCTAATTGTTGGGGCAAATTCTTTGTCTCTCTCTTGTTGGAGCTAATTGTTGGCCGAGCTAAAGTTGTTCCCACCTCACCGCCTAATCCTCTCATTTTTTGACTCTATTTTTGAATTCTTATATATTTAGCCTATTTCTGTTGGTCGTTGGCTACATCTCACTACTTTTTTGGTCATATACGCCTATGAAACCTGATTTTTGTTCATGCTTGTGAATTGGTGCAATGTCATTAACTTCCATATACTACACATATGTTTAGCTAGTGATTTTTTCCAAAAGCAACCGCCATTAACTCGCTTGAATTATAGTTCAGCTGCCGATTTTTTTTTGGACATGGCTAGTGCTCTAATTTAAAACTATTGGCCTAATTAGCTTGATTTTGGACATGGCTAGTTAAGGTAGTGCTTTGATTTTATATATGCAAAATCGTGTTGGCTATTGGCCCCTATTGGCTACCTATGTTGGGGGGTGTTGGCTACCTATTCTCATTCTATATATATGTCAATGCCTGGTTGATCTTATATATGTCAATGTTGGGGCTGTTGGCTACTTACTCTACTACTATTTGAATTGATTATATGGCTGATGATGCAAACTATAGTAAACTGAGGTGGCTATGTTTGTTTATGTTCATTTCAAGGTAGTCATCAAGCATGGCATACCTCCCTCCCAAGCAACCGAAAGTGGTTACTCACCTTCTCGGATGGTGGGAGGGGGAATGCCATGTCTCCATGGCTACTTTGAGCTTGCAAGTTGCTTGTTTATGCCACCAATGATGACATTTCGTAACCAAATTTGAATGCCGAGGCCTATTTTTTTACTTTGAGCTTGCAAGTTGCTTGCATATTTTTTTTACATATATGCAATGATGTGAATCTGTTTATGCTGAGGCAGTGACATATTTATGCAATGATGTGAACCTGTTTATGCTGAGGTAGCGGCTATGATGATTGAATGTCCCCCACTTGGAAGTCGCTAAACTAGGATGGCTTGTACAAGCAACCAGTTTAGAAGCGATGTGATCACAAGGGGCTATATCCGAGCCAACATTTTTTTTCCTCTTTCTACAATTTTGAATTGAGCTTCTCTACTCCTCCTATATTGTAACATCCCCGATGTTAATATGCAATTAAAATTTTGATCATGTCATCATTGCATTGCAAAGCATGCATGTTTGAACAACCTTCTATGCATTAAGTAAAATAAGTTTATTTAACTAGCAATTGTTTGTGCTAAGGGTTCGAGTGATGTTATGTTGATCACCTGTTTTTGATCCTAAGTGTGTGGATGGATGATTGTATTTATATAAATTAATTTAAGGTTTGAAATTTTATCAAATTCCTTTTTAAATTGGATTTTGAAAACCCTAATTTCTATATCTTAGTTTATCCCCTTTTCGATATTTCAAATTCTAAGCAAAATTTGACAAAACTTCAAAAAAAGATAGTGTGAAGATTTTTTTTTGTTGTACATAAGAGGTGTATCAAGTTTTTGAAGTTTTTATATAAATTTAAAAGTAATTTTGAATTCAAAGTTATCCCTTTTGACCCCATTTCAAAAAGTCTTATTTCGAGAACGAATTTCAAAATGCCCCGTTTATGAAAAGTGTAGAGAATGAATTTTTAGGAATCTTTTATGTTGGGAGATTTTCAACTTGTATTCAAATTTTTGGAGAATTTGGATCAATTTTAGTTAGGGTTTGAGAAATAGAAAGAAAAAGGGGGGAAAAGGGGAGCTTACAAGATACTGCGCGTGGGGGTGCACCGTCGCCGCCGCCGCCGTCCTTCGATCGACTTCCAATGGCGTCCATGATGCCGCCAGATTTGCTTCGACGCGGGCACAAAGAAGCTCCCCGCGTGTCCACTGCGTGCGTCGCCAAGTCATCCATCTAGTCCCCGCTGACGGCGTCGCCCTCATCCATTCTTTTTCACCGCCACCGACGACCTCCATCTCCGCCGCCTTGTACCGCCGCCTTAGCGCCCCAATCCACCAAATTGACCGCCCCACCGGCCCGCCTCATCCTTACGGTTCATTTGAGCCTCGCCGTAGCCGCCCACGTGAACCGTGCCGCCGTAGTCGCTGTCATCTTCCTCGCGAACGGTGGCCGCGCCGCCGCGAGGCACCTTGCCGCCGCCAACCACGTCGAGCACCTAGACCTGAATCTCTTGGTGTTTTAGCATCGCCTCGGCATCTTGTTTGTCATGCACCGCTCGTTTTTCACAATAGACCCCGATGCGCGGGAACGTCGCCGTTGCCGTCGGGGTCGGCGCCGCCATCTTCTTCTTTGCCACCGCCGCGAGCATATCTCCGCCCAGATTCATCCGAACCAGCATGAAAGCATCATGCATAGGGTGAGCTCCTAATCGTGTTCGAGCCTTTGGTTTGCCCGTTACGGTGTTGTAGTGGCCGGAACGTCCACTATGTAAAAAAAGGCCTCTGGTCGGCGTTGAGAGGGCTTCTACATACAAGGCTACGTCTCGTCGCCCATTAGGTCTCTAAATGTCCGATTTTTATAGACCTATCCGTAGCGAAGGCCGCGCAAAGTTTTAATACGCACGGGATTTCGCGGCGTCTCAAACTTCCCGTCGTAGTGAGCCCTTGTTACACACGCACCGCGGAACGCCTCTGCGTGTCCCGGGTTTTGCTCGACCGTGATCTACGCGATCTACGAACATACCGTCTAAGATGCGATCGTACCTGGAAACGCCCGCAGCACCAGCGGCATTAGTAATCGACCGCACCGCGCCCAAAAGTAGTGATGCACGGCCCGATGCGACCGCCCGGTTCGAATGTGCGCACGCTAGCACACAAGAAGGCGCGTCGTGCCACTAACGCACACGACAGACGCTTGTATGCATCGCAGACGCCTAATCTGCTATCCATTCACGTAGACACCCGATCACTATAAGGGTCTCAGAAACCGTTATTCAAATACGCACTGTGGAACGCGGATCGCGTGATATCTTCCATTTACAGACGCCTTTGCGGTACACGTGTCAGATCGCCAACAGAGCTACGGACGCGGTTAGATCGCCGATCGTAACTACACTCCGGGCCATAGACGCTTGTTTTGTACTACCGTCCGCGGAACCTTAATGCACCTTCGCACGCCAGGTCGCTCGTTCAGTAACTCGCATGCAACTACAGTCGCATGTTTAAAACGATCGTCCGCAATGTGCCCCGTGTTACGTGACGGTTGTTCGCAACAAGTGTCCGGAAGTAACACACCAGCTACGCACGCTGCGTTTTAGTAAGCTCGCCTCGCGTTCCTTTCTAGCTATTACGTGACGTTCTTTTCGTAACCACGCCTGCGGGATTTAGTCGCTTTTACTGACGACCGTTTTGATTCCCGCACGATCAGAACGTTACGTATTTTTTCGCACGCTTGTTTGGTGTTCGTGACATTTCTTCGGGTTACGCCGACGGACATTTATTACGAAACCTACAGCGCCAAGATCGCCGTGGTCGTGGTCCGTACATAGATAATGCACCGTTTCAACTATGCAAAGAGAAATTGAAAATGGTAGACACTAGCAAACACAAATAATACGAGATGGACAGGTCCGATCACAAACAAATGGCGACGGCAGCCAAAGATTGCAAATTCAGGTGTATCTCGATTGTTCACACAGTATATACCCGGTTCTTCAGTGGCACGCCATAGATTGTTCACAACACAAATAACACGCAGTTCACATGCATGTATCCAAGCTTTGATCGTCATGCGGCAAGGGAAACAAGAATACGTTCACATGTATGTATCCTCCCGATCGTCATGCAACAAGGGAAACAGTAATCAACTCACGGTTTATGAAACGAAATGTCGCCTTTAGGGTCGATGACATGTTCCATAAGAAACTTGGCCATCTTCTCTCTAATATCCTCCAAATTGATGGAATCTCCCGTCAAGTCAAAATCCTAATACAAAGAAAGGTAGGTGTAAGTGTTTGTGTACACATGGTCTATATTGCCAAACAAAGGTAGGCACAAGATGGAGCCGCACTTCGAAGTTACCTCGTGACGATCCAAATGAACTTGTTTCATCGCAGCCCATCAAGTGGTGCACCGTAGAACCCACATGTCTTGTTATCGGTTGCAAAGTGTGCACGCAATCATATGAAGAAATTCCGATAAATCTCAAAGGCCCAATATCTCGTGTTCCCAATATCTCGCAAACATATATTCTCAAAAAAAAAAAAAATCCGCAAGCATACAAGTAGATCCGAAGTTTACCTTCTTTTTATGAGATGGGTTTAAGGTAGTGTTGGAGTCCAATAAAGTAGTTATGTCTAAGCATGGACAATTTATTGGTGAAGGCTATGGTTGCGGAGGTTTGTTTCGCCTAAGTTTGGCGATTTTTGTAATAAGTCGTTGAATCAGATTTGTGACATAATTAATAATAATTCAAGTGTTTGGCATTCTCGTTTGTGTCATGTGAAGTTTGGTGTCACATCTATCTAGCTTGCGATTAATTCTAGATGTGAATTTTGGTGAGCTTGCGCTAATTCTAGATTTCACCATTACCAAAGGTTCTAAGTGTCATAATTGTGTGCAATCTAAGCAACCTCGAAAGCCTCACAAGGCAAAGTGGAGTAGAGGCTCTTGGCACCTCTAGAACTCATACATTCCGATCTATGTGAGATGAATGGTGTGTGCAAAGAGATATTTTATGTCATTAATTGATGATGCTTCTAGATTTTGCTATATTTACTTGCTGAAAAACTAAAGATGAGGCATTATTAGACTACTTTAAAATCTTTAAGGCTGAAGTTGAAAATTAACTAGAAAGAAAGATTAAACATCTAAGGTCGATCGTGGTTGTAAACCAATTGGATGTAAGTGGATATTCAAGAAGAAGCTTAGACCGATGGTGCTATTGACAAGTACAAGGCTCGGCTTGTGGCTAAGGGTTATACTCAAAAGGAGGGTTTCTTTGATACCGATTCACCTTGTTGCTAGAATGACCACTATTCGAACACTACTCTCCTTGGGTGCCTCATATGGTCCGATCATTCATCAAATGGATGTGAAGACAACTTTTCTTAATGGAGAGTTGGATGAGGAGATTTACATGGATCGGCGATGGGTTTGTAGTAAAAGGTGAAGAGCAAAAGGTGTGGAAGAGAGTGGGATTACTTTATCACAATCTCACTATGTTGAGAAGGTCCCGAGCCAATTTGGCTATATGGATAGAAAGTCTTCTCCAAAGACCTTATGATCCTAGTGTGACATTGCAAAAGAATAAGAAGTGTACCGTAGATCAATTGAAGTTCGTACTGAAATTGTTGGTTCACTCATGTATCTAGCTAGTGCAACTGCACTTAAAGGGCCTTGTGCTATAATAAAGGTACAATGAGTTATGGGATTCACTATTAGGGCACCCGGTGTGCTAGAGGGATATAGTGATGCTTAACCGGATTTCGATATTGATCAAATCTACGCCACTAGTGGGTATGTTTTTACTCTTGGGGGTGGTGCGGTGTCATGGAGGTCTAGTAAACAAACTATTTTGACTAAATCAACCGTAGAGGCGTAACTTATCGCTTTGGATACAGCCTATGCTTTGTTATATGATGCTAAGTCATGCTAGTATGATACACATGTTTGGACTAGTTGTTATGATCATGTTATGCTATATGATGTTGAATCATGCTATGATCTTGATAAGAAAAAAAATGCATGGGTTAGTTGTAGGTTAGGAAACACTCAATCGTTTTATTGCGGTTTTTTTCAACGGAAGCGTATCGACTTCAAGCCGGGCTATGGTTGTGGAGGTTTGTTTCGCCTAAGTTTGGCGATTTTTGTAATAAGTCGCTGAATCGGATATGTGGCACAATTAATGATAATTCGAGTGTTTGGCATTCTCGTTTATGTCATGTGAATTTTGGTGTCACATCTATCTAGCTTGCGGCTAATTCTAGATTGGGGTATTGCATTTCTACCCTTCCCCGAGAAGGCCAATTGTGATTCTACCCTCGCTTTTCATCATCTTGCATTTTTACCCTTACTGTTAGAAGGAAGCATCCGTTTACCCCTCCTTTGTATTCCGTTAGTTATTTTGATTTAAAAAATTAGAAAATATGGGAACCCTAGTAAAAAACCCAATGGACACAAATGCCCTTGGCCACTCGCATTGAAACGTAAACGCGTTTGGTTCGTTTAGTCCCGTCCCCCGCCCGCCGCCCACGCGACGGCGGCTGCGGTCGCACGACTCCTTCACGCCGCGCGCGGGTGGGGGGAGGACTTCCCGAGGCGACGCGACGCGGCGGCGGCGGCCCCGTGCGCGTGGGCATGCGGCAGCGGCGCGCGGCTCTAGGGCGGCAGTGGTCGAGAGAGGCTGGTCAAGGCGTCGGCGCGGCGGCGGCGGCCGCGCCGGGCGGCATCGCGCCGGCTTCCCACGCGTGAAGAAGGCCATGGCGGCAGCCCAAAGAAAGCAAGCGGCAGGCGTAGGTGCCATGGAGGCTCCTCCCGGGCGGTTTAGGAAAAAGAAGGTGTACTAACCGAGAATACTTGTGAGAGAAACCGAGAATCGACGACCTTACCGATTGAAGTTCAAAAACCGCCCTATAAAATGGTGCAATGGAATATAAATCAGAACCATCTAGATTTTTAGATGAATTTTTCTATTTAAGTGTCTTGGCTTAACTTGAGCGAAAAATGATTACATTTGCTACATTGTGCATTAGGTGATTCCGAGAATCGCTTCCAAATGTTAATGACAACAAAAACTCAATGGGACTTGAGAGTTATAAATGAAGGAACTAAGTGATTTCCTTTTGATGTCTTTGTCAGTAGGTTTGTGTGCCTCGGTGAGGGCCTCCTCGGTGACATTGTCGAGGATATGTTCAGCAATGCCCAATGGTCAACCCAAGAAGGCGTAGGACTAAGCACACATGGGAAGATCCTCCAATTGATGGGTGCAATGTCCAATACATCGTGGAGTCGAGCGGAGTTTCTTCCTTATCGCCCCCTCGAGCTACCCAAAGCCTTGTCCAAAGAATTTGGTAGAGAAATCACCGATATGTATCTATATTTGCATGTTGTGTGGAATTATATGTAATAAGTTGTGTGATGTTGCTGCCATTTTTAAAAAAAAAAAACAGGGTAAAATCACAATGCACACAAGAAAAGTAAGGGTATTTTTGCAAGGGCAAAGTTGTCCTAAAAGGCTCGATTAACACCGTTAGCACCCGATAACGGAGTAAGGGTAAACTTGAGCTTCGTTTTTACAAAACAAGGGTAAAAATGCAAGATGATGAAAAGCGAGGGTAGAATCACAATTGGCTATCTCAAAGAAGGGTACAAAACACAATAGCCCCTTCTAGATTTCACCATTACCAAAGGTTCTAAGTGTCATAATTGTGTGCAATCTAAGCAACCTCGAAAGCCTCACAAGGCAGTGGAGGAAAGACACTTGGCACCTCTAGAACTCATACATTCTGATCTATGTGAGATGAATGGTGTGTGGAAAGAGATATTTCACGACATTAATTGATGATGCTTCTAGATTTTGCTATATTTACTTTGAAAACTAAAGATGAGGCATTCATATGAAAAAAAATTCCGATAAATCTCAAAGGCCCAATATCTGTGTTCCCTAATGGGCTTTATTGTTTCAGCCCATGAGTAAAGGTGCGAGGTGCGATATCAATTACTATCATATTGCTGGTTGATGTGGAGGTAGGGAGTTTTCCTCCCTATATATTTGTACCAAGCCCTTTGGGATTAGAGACACAACACCACAACTATAATTGGGAGTTTCAATTAGAAAATCCTAAAGGGGTGTCCGGCGCCGTCGTAGGCTCCCCGCACTACGCGAGGTCCGGGAAGGGTAATTTAGCGCCTAGCCTTACCCGCACCATGTGCAATATGCGGAGGTCGTTGCTTGAACCCGGACCTTCCTAAGCACAAAGCGGTACACCACTTGCACCAAAGCCAGCCCTTCCAATTAGAAAATCCTAAAGTAGTAAAAATAATATTTTCCTTTTCCCTCATCATACGCATAGTCTCTCCATCCCGTCTGTCGAATAAGGTTTTTGGGAAGCGCTCTTCACGTGACCGCCCCAAATCTTCCACGGCGTTTCTCTTCATCGGTGTGTCATCCCGTCGCCATAAGGCTTTGCGCGCGGGATCATCAACAAGAAACACTCATCGACTAAGCTTACGCGATTGTCGCCCTACATCAACACCACCAACTTCTACATCGGCGGGTATTACATCCGTGTTCTAATCTTATTGTTCATCATGTTCAATAAATGCCGTGTATGAACCGCTATGTTTACATCGGTTGCCATGATCATGCTTTCTTATATACTATTGATCATGTCATGCTTCGCTATATGCTTTTAGATCATGATATGCTTTGTTATACGATGCTAAGTCATGCTAGTATGATACGCATGTTTACACTAGTTGTTATGATCATGTTAATCATGCTATGATCTTGATATGCTTTTGTGTTATGCTAGTATGCTTCACATGTTTAATTAATCTAGCCGCTTTCGATTCGTCATGATTTATTTTTATGAAATTAACTGAAATTGCCTAATATCTCAACTATCCAAAACCTTATTATAGCCTTTTTCTTGATTTAACTATGGTTTTTTCATTGACGTGTTGAGGCTAGAAAAAATTTGTAGTGCAAATTTTAAGAGGCTACGAAGTTAAGGCCATGCTCGCTACAAGCTAAAATGTTTTGGATTATTGTTGGCTTGCCTCGAGGGAAATATCTCCGAGAGAAGATTCCGGGGGGCAACACTATCAACCGAATGCAACCATCGATATATATTCTAAGTTGTAGATTATGGAGAGCTTTCATGACTACAAGATGGTTGCTAACCGATCTATAGTCAAGCAAGCTCATGAGGTTCAAACACATGGCAAAAGAACTTGAACTCCTTAAGTGTGTCATACCCGATGAGTTTGTAGCCATATGCATTAATGCTAAGTTGCCTTCTTCATAGAAGAGCTAAAAATATCAGTTGAAAACCCGATAGCATCTCTTGATGTTGAGGAAAAGATTTAGGCAAAGAACACTATTGAGAAGGGGAACCAGATCCATTCGCACAAATTTGGTGCAGAAAACCCACATGGCAAGACCAAAGGAAGGAATAAATCTTCCAATGCCAAATTAACAACTACCACCGAGAAGAAGAAAAACAATGATGATGTGCCCTTCTAGATATGTAATGCCCATGCTGCGAGGCCCGCCGGTCAGCCCCTTCAAGGTCAATGGTTCGGGATCAAGAAAGCCAACCGACAAAGACATGGCCCTAGCTTCCCCGAAAGGGGCATCTAGGAATAGAGGCATGCAAGGAAATTTAGCAAGCAAATTGAAACGGAGGAAGTAGTTCAGGAATAGAGGAATATAAACAAACTGTAGTTTAGCAACAGTTCGTTTAGTAGGAAATTTTTTGTAAGACAAGATAGCAAAGTAGTGTGCGGTCGGTGTTCTTGAGCTTGTGTATTCATCTATGAAGAAAATAAGCAGCAGAATTATCACCTTTCCTCACTTCCTAGCAACGAAAAATTCGGGCGGCGAATCGGGATGACGCGTTGATGCCTGCTATTGGATGGAAATCACTGAAGTAGCTTCGTCGCCTGAACAGATTTGAAAATTTCAGTCACCTGGATATTAGGAAGGCCTTAATATACAATTCTGTAATAGGAACTAGGAAGTCTATGAGGACTACACAATCCACAGAGGCGCAGTTACAAAAATTGCACTCTCCGTTAACAAGAAAAACGAGTTCACATGCATGTATCCAAACTGGTCATCATGCAACAAAGGGAAATGTAAGAAACTCATGGTTTACTAAACAAAATACTTGCCTTCGGGGCTGATGATCTATTCCATAAGAAACTTGGCGATCTTCTCTCTAATATCCTCCAAATTGATCGAATTTCGGACAAGTTAAATTCCTAATACAAAATAAGGTAGGCATAAGTGTTTGTTGTACACATGGTCTTTATTGCCAAACAAAGGTAGGCACAAGATGGAGCTGCACTTCGAAGTTACCTCGGGACAATCCAAATGAACTTGTTTCATCGCAGACCATCATGTGGTGGGCGTGTAGAACCCACATGTGTTTTCATCGCGCGGCATGTAATCGCAAAACATATGAAACACAAGTTGGTACGCTAGGAAACACTCACCGGTCTATTGCACTTTTCACTGCACCAAGATTTGACTTTAAGCGGAGCAGAGTCAACCAAATAAGCCTTCCCGAATTTAGCAAGCAAATAGATGAAGAGGCATCCCGAATGAGTCGAGAATAGAAGAAATTGTACTCACAAAGTGTCATGCAGTGAAGGATGGCCATATCCAATACATCCAAAGGCCATGAGGTCAAACAAGTCGTCGAAACCCACATTGATCATAGCCTCTTCGTCTTGTGTCACGCCAAAAGGCCTCTTTCCCGGTGATGCAATAAACGCCACCGATTGCCCTGCTTTGCCGCTGCTTGCATGTACCACTCTTGAAGAGCAAGCACAAGAAGGCCCCGCCTTTATGAAGCTCTTCGGGTGATAGTATTGGAGATCCATGCCGGTACTTAGGGTTGGCCTATGCGAACCGAAGGGCATTGAAGCCACTCACGGTGAAATGGGGCAAGCCACTCTCGCATTCTCACCACCTACGGGGCTAGGGGTGTTAGCGGCGGTGAACGATGTCCTCGTGATTCCATCTCGCAATCCGGCCCGCGTCGATCCGGCAGCATCCGTCCGCGTATCCGTGGCTAAGGCGTATCGCTATCCGGACCACCTACAAGGCTACGGTGTTGGCGGCGTTGAACAATGTCCTTGCGATTTTATCGCCTCCAACTCAGCCCCGAGCTCATCTATTGCGGTGCAAGCTCTACTTAAAGTGCTTCGACCTTCGATCGCCTCCCCGAGCTTCCCCTTTCGTACATGTCGGCGCACTCCAGCCAAGCCTTCCAATGAGACAAACTAGACACCCCACGCACATGCCCCCGCCCGTTTCGAGATGCCGGACGTCTATGAGCATATCTCTTTCCCATACACCGGTGCCCCTCGGAAGGACGGGCTGCCTTCTCTAAAACCTTCTTCTCGCTGAAGACCGAGCCCCCCGTCTGCGTTGCGCGGGTGCCTAGGGCCTCTGTGAGCTCAAACCTTTCCCTTCCCTTCTATGCAACAAAAGGCGCCCAATCGTCCGACACCTATATCAAAAAAAAAATAAGTTACACAGAGAAGTCAACAGCTAGCACTCAAAAATCTAACAATAAGTAGGGTTCATATATCTCGGAGGCAACGTATATCACAAAAAAAATGTAGTTCAGAACGGAGGAACATAAACAAACTATTGTTTAGCAACAGTTCATTTAATATGCACATTTTTTAAGACAAGATAGTTGTAGTACTCTACAAAGCGGTCATTCATCTTCATCAAAGATGTAATTCATCTCAGAAGAAAATATGAAACAAAGTAGTTGCGGTTTCCTATGACAAAAAACACACACGAATGCGGTAACAACATTATAGTGGCGGTCGGGGTTCAAGTTCAGCAAGTATCCACAACTCAAAATATCCATGTGAGGATAAAATTATACAGATTCAATTCTCGTAATAGGCGGTTTATGAGGACTATACAAAACGGCCGAGGCAGAGAACAAAAAATATAGTTGAGGAATAGATGAATATAAACAAACTATAGTTCAATAACGGTCCATTTAATAGGCACATTTTTGTAAGCCAAGATAGTAGTACTCTACAAAGCACTTTCGTGATTCTTGAGCATGCATATATATTCATCTATAAAGAAAAAAAGTGAGTAGTTTAAATGACGACAAAAACACACGATATCAACATTGTAGTAGTCGGTGTCAAGTTTAGTATCTACAACTCGATATATCCCTCTAAGGATAAAATTATACTAGGTGAATAAGGTTTTGGGAAGCGTTCTTCACGCCGACCGCTCCCGATCTTCGTCACGGCTCGTCTACCTTCAAGGCCGGAGGCGCGCTACATCTTGGTGTCTTCAACGTCGGCTTAGGCCGAGCTCTCCGCCGCCGTTGATGATCGGCGATAGCGGCAAATGACTGAAGACCTCGGCTTCGCTTTCGGGGAACCTCTCCATCACGCTGTCATCTACGCCTAGCGGTATTACTCCCGAGATCTAATCTTAGTGTTAGTCATGTCCAACTGCTCAATCTATCCGGTGTGCTAGTTGTGCTTACACCATTTGCTATGATCATGATATGCTATATGCCGTTGAATCTTGCTATGCTCGTGATATGATTTTGAGTCATGCAAGTTTGTTGCACATGCTTATTGCTTAATCTAGTTGTTCAGTTCGTCATGATTTATATTATGGATTTAACCGGGGAAATTGCCTAATATCTTTCTTTTTTTTTTTTACAACAAAAAAGCGTGGGGGAGAAACCCCACATGTGGCGGCCATTTTCATTAATTTTTAAACGAGGAAGAAATATAATTGTCTAATATCTTAACAATCCAAAAACTTTGAAGATTTTAATGTAGTCGAATGCCCCATCTTTATACAAGACAATACCTTTGTAATAGGTAGCTATGAGGACTAAACAAACCGCAGGCTCACGCAAAAAAAATATGAGAATACATGTTTATATAGTTCCCTCTCTCCCTCCCGACAACCTAAGCGACAACATTTACATTTTTGTAAGCCAAGATAGTAGCTTATTTTGGGCTCCTCCTGTTTCTGCTCATTAAATAGGCACATTTTTGTAAGCCAAGATAGGAGTAGCGGGAGCCGGCGCAAGCCCCGCATGGTCATTGCCCTTACACAACTCTCGAGTTTATGAAACTACAAAAAGAGATTTATAAGATTTGTGAACAATAATGTCACTAGCACTATGTCGTATGGGGAATCAAACCAAAATAAGAATTGTAGATCTTGCTAAGTTATTAAACTCTCAAGTTAAAACTCTTTGATTATTGACTTTGTCTTTATCCGAGGAAAAACTAGGTCTCAAATTCAAAAACCCTAAAAGGACTGAAATTTAAATGTTTTAAGTGGCCTCGCAAATATACAAAGTTACAAACCACCAAAGATACCGATTTTAGTTCTCAATTATCCATGACATTTTGTAGTTTACAAATTTTTGATTTGAGATCCATCTTGTCATGGAAAAACATGTGTAGTTTGAAACCATTTATGTTTAGGTCTACAACTCAATGGGCATCGGGGTTTCATGTCACCTTCCAACACATTTAGATTTTAGAAGCGGTGATGCGGGTAAGAGATTAATGGGGATGAAACTCTCTCTACTCCCATTAAACTCTTATATCATCACTCTCAATATTAATATGGTGCCACATTAGCCTAATTAATGCCCTTGTAGTCCAATGGTAGGACGGTCTAGTGGGTTGCTACCCACCGTGGTTCAAATAATCCTAGTGCTAACACCATTTTTGTTGAGATTTTCCTGTGATTTACCGACATTATGCATTATGGTGTTTAGCGGCGTTCACCTCGACAACGAGGCGCCTATGGTGACTTCGAGAATCTCCGTGATGTGTCGGCTGCCCAATCCTTTGAGGTGCTCATAGGGGTAGGGATTGCGTATGTGCGCTCATAGGGGTGAGTGTGCGTATCCGGGTAGCGTATTGTGAGCGCCCGAAGTTGCAGGGGTATTTTAGGTAATTTTTTTAAAAAAAAACTCGTATGAAACTCAAATGAGACTAGACTTACAAAGAGCACTACAGGACTAGCCCATTTCAAAATTTCGCCTTTCGAAAATTAGCGGCTGGTTTTATGTCCGACGATCGACCTTTATGAGCCGAGCACCGGCCGCCATAAAATCCCACGTCTCCGTGCACCGGACGGCTACGCACCCGCATTGCTGCTGTTCACCCATTCCAAAAAAAACCCCCCGCCGGCCGAGATGTTTCGAGAGAAAAAAACCCCGCCCGGCGGCCGAGTTTCCAAAGAAAAAGCCCCCAAAAACCGCGCCGAATGGCAATCGCGCCATGGAGAACCTTCCCGAGCACTTGCTTGTGGAGCTTGCGATGCGCGCTGCCGCCATGCACGTGAGCATCCTATGGAGGACCTCTTCAATCCCGGCCACTTGCTCAAAAGATAAAAAGCGGCACAAGGAAAAGAGCGCCACCTGATGGTTGTGGGACATCCGAGAAGGCCGTGGTGGGACCGCTCACAAAGATGGAACGACTGGGGATGAGAGGTTTTGCGTTTTTGCGAATGCTCGCGCAATTTTGGTAAAATTTGGCGGAACAGGGGAAAGCTTGCCAAGGTGGGACCGTCCCGGGGCGGGCTTTGGAAAACATACATGCTACCGGCGCGTCTCATAGTAATTATAAAATTGATGGTTTTTTTCTTTCTAAAATTCTATAAATCATGTCTATGAAGCTTGTATAACAACATTTTTGAGCATTCATGGTTTCTGCAACAAGTCATGAACATAAAACTTGTAGTATAACGACCTTGTACGAGAGGTATTGGTCATTTCTTGAGCGACGACACGGCGGTAACATTGTTCACAAGACGGGAGGAGGACATTTAGCAACAGCCACGGGGTACTTCTTAGAACACCGAAAGTGCTTGTTCACATGACTTCGGTGGTGCCCCCTATGGAGAGAGGCGGCATCTTCGCCCTCCTCTTGCCCAACGGTGCATTGCCGGGGCCGGGCATCGGTGTAGATGGGGAGACAGTGTACTACGCGGTGCCCGTGCCGGAAAACCGGGATCGATATTGCCGCCAAGACCGGGTGTACCGCAGCGAGGACTATAGGATCCGCGGCAAGTGTAATATGTTACTAGCCTTGCCGCAGGTGGGCATAGCAAAATGCTCGATGATGCTCACATATGCAATGTATGTTCCGTGCAAATTGGTTGCCAAACTTGTTTTGCCTAAGGTTGTGTTTAAATCCTGAAAATTGGCACTGCACCGATCGACATTTCAAAAGATCCGCCTCGCAATGTACATCTAAACTATGTAATTATTAGTTATTTTGTTTACCGACATTTCATAATCCATGCTTGTGTTGGTACATTTTAACCATTCAATGTGACGGGAATTTTGGGATTTGAAGCCAAACCGGGTGATCTATACGCCGCTTATTTTTTTTCGTGGGTTGTGATATATATACTATTCGATGGTGTTTTCCTTTTATTTTCTATTGAATTGAAAAATGAAATATTTTTTTAAAAACAAAAGGAAAGAGTCCTAACGGGCTAGATTGCCACTATGGCCATGCACGGAGAATCGAGGACTAGGATCGATCCCCTTCATTTCCAATTTTCCAACGGAGGGCGCTTGGCTTACCGCGATGGCGAATTTAACTCTCCCCGCCCCAGCGGGCGATGGCTGCATACTATCGATATAATGATTCGCTGCCGACAAGGCAAATCAGGCAAGTATTGGGGTAACGTAAAGTATATACGTCAGAGGGGTCCTCGTCCGCCCAATCGTATTGTGAGCCGATCGAGAGACGGGCGGATCTCAACCGAGAGACAGCCTAGATACGCCGAGGAGGAGACACGCGACGCTAAAGGTGTACAGACGCGCTCTATCAAATGTCGCCGGTAATTGGCGCCGGGCGGCCATGTCGTCCAGAACGTTGTCCGAGCCCTAAAAAAGGGAAAATCCCATGTCCCATCAAGACGGGAACGCACCCCGCCACCCGTATTATTGCTACTCGCGCAATCGAGCGCCACACACCGCTGTTCACCTCCCACCTCCCGCCGCGCCAGAGTTTCCAACAAAAAGCCCCCACCCCGCCGCGCCGCCGCCGCGCCATGGAGAACCTTCCGAGCACTTGCTTGTGGAGCTTGCGATGCGCTGCCGCCATGCACGCAGAGCATCCTATGGAGGACCTCTTCAATCTGCGGGCCACCTGCTCGCAGATGAAAGTGGCGTGCCGCGACCTGGTGGGACGGAGCATCCGACCAGACCGGTGCTGTCTCGGCGGGTCTACGGCCGGGGTCGCCAGACTACTCGCGCAGTATCGTCGCGCGAGTCTCATCACCAAGCTTGCCAAGGTCGGCAACCGGAGGCGTTTTCAAAGCAGTGCATGTCCGCCGCGGTTCGTGGAAGGCCGCGACACCGTCTCGCCGCCCTCGACAAGCTGAAACAAGCCGCCGACTCCGGGGCATGCGCTGGCCCGTGACGTTCACGCTTTTCGCTCTACAGGCGAACGCCGCCGCCACCGCGACGACAGTGCCCGAGAGGTGTTGCGGGAGATTGAGCGCTTCGGCCGGGCGGCGACGCCTCCGATGGGCGAACATGAATCGCCGAAGCACTTCATGCGGCACCGGAAGTGTGTTGCACGACGATTTCTTCGCCGCCGTATCCCTGTGGCAAAGATCGCCCGCCTCGCACAACCGGTGCCCGCCAGATGCGCGCCATTGCGGTGGAGACACTGCAGCACGACCGCCGAATGGGGGCCAGGATTAGTATGGCCGCTGCGGTGGGTGTTCTCGCGGCCGAGGAGTGTAGGATCCGCGGCGAGTGTAGTATGTTCTTCCTTGCTGCAAAGCTGGAATAGCCCCGAGCCCGGTCTACGATGATGCTCTCGAGGCACTATATACTCTATGGGTGTGTTGTACATTTTGCTAGCTTAGCTCTAAGCTAGATGATCTAGATCGAACGACTTTTGCTACCTTTTGGTTGTGTGCTTGCAAGCATTGGTTGATGTTCGATAGATCCGCCCCTCCGAAGTTTGAGTACCATGCGCTGATGAACACCGGTTAGACGCGTTTTAATTTGTTGTAGTCCATGTGTTATTTTGTTTTGTTGGTGTTTATGGGACGATGGTGTTTGTGATTAAATATCAATGTGTTGTATTTCTCCAAATCATGTGCCGCATGGATGTTTGATTGCAAACTGAAATGATGAGTGACTAGAGTGATGACAATGGTATATCCATGTTTGTGAGGTGTAAAATTTATTTTGCGATTGGTATATTCATGTTTGTGAGGTGTAAAATTTATTTGCGATTCTCACCCTCGGCGCCACGCAGCCGCCATGGTCGCCGCCAGAAAGCACCTCGGCGTGGCCGCCTCAGTGAACTCTCTCCCTTCTCTCTTACCCCGGCACCTCGAGACTCGCCGGCTTGACGGTTATGCTCGCGGCCGTTGACGCCGCCTTTGAACGCCTTTGCGGTCCGGCCACGGTTCACGCCGCCACAGATCGAACGAAAAGCATCGTAGTACTTTTCGCTTGTTTGTGGTAAATATTATCCTACCATCGCATGGGGTAACTAGGCTCAAAAAGATTAGTCTCTCACAATGTACTCATCTAAATTGTGCAATTAGCTATTTTGTTTATTACCTACGTTTCATACTCAATGCATGCATCTTTTGGTACATTTAATGATTTGATGTGATTGGAATTTTGAGACGTCAAGCCAAATTCGGGTGATTTAAACACGCCTAAGAATCTTGCTTAACTTTGTTTTGCCTAAAGGAATCTTGCCACATTTTTCTACTCTATGACATGTGGAGCCCAAAAGAATTTGAAAAAACTTTTTGCTTTGAAATTATCTTGTAAAGGAAAACTAGGCCTCAAATTAAAAAATGAAAATTGAAATTTAAGTGTTTTAATTGACCTCTTATAGACAACAAACTACCAATATAGTGATTGTAGTTCTCAAATATCCATGAAACTTTGTAGTTTACAACTTTTTGATTTGGGACATGTGTGTTCTTAGTTGTGATATATACTATAATTAGGACAATCAACAAATAAAAATAGGCATCTCTAGCTATTCCATTCGAGGGTGTTTTCCTTTTATTTTCTAACCGAGAAAAAGAAATAATTTTTTAAAAAGGAAGAGTCCCGACGGGCTACATCGGCTACTATGGCCTCGCCTCACCAAGCATGCATGGGAGAATCGAGGCGGACTAGAGCTGCACTAGTAGACCGCCTCGTTTATAGTAGATGGCAAAATATTTGCCAAAAGGCAGGCCCCAATCGCTTGAATTAACTAAAAAATGTTATAACTCACAAACCGAAATACCAATTTAAATTCGATTGCACCATTGAATTCCTTTCAATAAATCTTTCAAAACAAGAAATCATATGGTTATATTTCGATAAATTATAGGTGGGTCCTGATGGTAGTTGGTATTATAGAGTAAAGTAAAAAAAAAAAACGAAAAAAAAGGGGAAAAAAAAAAAAGAGAATAGGAGGGTGTATGTGTAGGGAGTTTGTTTATTAATTTTTCGGGAATTTTCTCAAGCTTTGAAAATGTAGTTTTCGCCTCCCGTAATGATCTCGCCGCACGTGAGTAGCATTTACCTATCGACCGACGCGGGTCTAGTCTTTGCAGCTTGGGACCGGCCGCCTGCGGGTGTGAACCGATCTCATGGTCTCTTCTCCCCGTCTCTCAGATTCTATCGACCATGTCCATGCTAGCAAGGAGAAGTGAGAGGTTTCAATGACAGGTGGGCCCTTGGGGAAAATATGGGCGCAGTACCATTTGCCATAAAGCCCACAAAGACATGGCCTTGATGCCTTCAACCGTCGGTCCACGCCCCGCCATGTAGTGTAGCCAGAGAGAAAAGAAAGGGAGAGAGAAAAGTGAAGAGCAAAGGCAGAGCAGAGGGGAAGAGAGCGGCGACGGTGATTTCCCTTTGTCGCAGTAAGCGCCGGATTAATTATAGACGAGAGAGAGAAAATGGCCACCGGCCGCCCCACAATTTAAAATACCTAAAAATGTTTTAACCGAGAAACCAAAAATCTAAATTAGATTCCGATTACACCATTAAATTTGTTTCAATTAATTCTTCAAAACAAGATATCACATGGATATATTTAGATAAAATTACAAGTGGGCCCACACGATGGAAGTTGGGATAGAGTAGGACAAACTTTTTTCGGGGCCAAATTCCTAATTCTCCCATAGTCCTATTACTACTCCAAATAATGTTTGAAATTTCAAAATATAGCACACAAGTTACTGATTGCCCTTTTACATTAACCGTGGGACCATGGTGTCTCGTGATCGAACACTCTACAAAGAGCCACCTTGGATTCCTTTATAGTGCTACTATGGGCAGTTTTTTCTCAAGTAGCTCTCGTCTCTTCCTTCTCCCAAGTCCCATACTACACCTCTTCTCATATCAGTACATTCTCACCTCTTGCAAGTCCCCGACTTTCCAAACTCATCTCAACCAAACCTCGAAAGTACGAGTGTCCGACACAGCGATCGCCGCGCCTTCGCCTTCATCTCCATCCCGGGTGTGGTGCTCTTTATCACATCCATGCAGCTAGATATGGTTTTTCATGTGGTTTTTGAAGCAAAGAAATACAAAAGTTTTTTTTTTTTTGGTGGTTGCAGATCCGATCGAAGTCCCCCCGCCGCTCAGATCTCGACTTCATGTGGTCTCAAGTCCCGCCGCCTCGATCTCTAGTGTTTTAGCTAGTGTTGGGTTGGGAAGGAGGCCAAGAAAATGTCGCAAAAACAAGCACGCCTTCTTGTAAAAACACCGAGATCTCTAAAATGCATTTCCTTTTTTTGAAGTTTTTTAGTGGCTCTAAAAAGGTTTTGTTTTGTCTTTATATTTGTGTGATTCATGTAGCTAGCCACAAAGACCTACGCGGGGAGATTATAAAAGGATGGGGAGGAGGTCGAAGAAAATGTGGCAAGAAAAACACATTTTCTTTGTGTAGTTTTGCCAATGCCTCCTTGCGCCAAGTGTCCTCTAAAAATGGATGTCTCCCTCCTAGGCACTTCTCTCGCCGCAAGTGGCATGAAGGGCATCCACAATGTATCAAAAAAGGTGGTCTTAAGCATTTAATATATACACAAGAATGGGTCATAACCATTGTGGAGTTAGACCATAGCTATTGTCCATCCAAAAACACCTCAAGCTTATGGTGCACCACAAGCAAATAAACAATGATTTCTCTCACATCTTCTCTTCTTTTTCTCTCACACATCTTTCTGCTTTCAAGCATCGTACATGGGCCCATGCTTGTCGCTCCACCATTGTGGCTTTGGCTGTAGCTATTGCCCAAAAAAAAAATGGATCCCACGCTTATGGTCAATTGTTGCATGCACATTGTGGTTGCCCGAATAGAAGCAAAGAGCGGTTAGATAGGTCTCGAGCCTTAATAATCATGTGCATGGCTAGAGCTAAAGACCCGCCTTCGAGATTATAATCTCGCCAAGGGCCGCAACCGTCTCGCCGGTGCCGTTATCTCTACTCGAAGTCCGGGGACAGAGGAGGTTGCCTTCTAAACAGATGCTCCCTACTCGATCAGATCGAACCTCAGATTGCTAGTTTGTGCTAGTTTGTGCATTGTGGCTCAACAAACTAATTCAAATTTTGATTTGGTCCAGAAGAGGCAAATTTTGGCCTTGTGTTGAAACAAATTTGGCATCGAACACTCTACCTCATTCTTTCTCTCGATCGATCGAACAGAATGTGAAATGACTCCATACGTGACCCTCGATGGACAAGACACCTCGTGCATGTCATCATGATTACGATTCTCTTGCACGCTTTGGTGCGTGAGATGACACCGCGAGGATGGACGAGAGAGAGAGAAAATGGCCACCGGCGGGCCCCACAATTTAAAAATACCTAAAAAAATGTTTTAACCGACAAACCAAAAATCTAAATTAAATTCCGATTACACCATTAAATTTGTTTCAATTAATTCTTCAAAACAAGATATCACATGGATATATTTAGATAAAATTACAAGTGGGCCCACACGATGGAAGTTGGGATAGAGTAGGACAAACTTTTTTCAGGGGCCAAATTCCTACTTCTCCCATAGGCCATAGTCCTATTACTACTCCAAACAATGTTTGAAATTTCAAATACTAGCACACAAGTTACAATCCGCCCAAAAAAAGTGCGAGACTAATCTTTTGAGCCTAGTTACTCTATAATAGGATAACAATTACTACCAAATACAAACAAAAAGTGCTACAAAGAGTTTAACCCAAAATATTTCACCAACTAAACACACATTAACCGCGGGGACCATGGTGTTCTCAGATCGAACACTCTACAGATTTGCCACCTCGATTCTATGAGATCTTGTGGCAGCCCCAATCGCTTGAACTAACTAAAAAAATGTTATAACTCACAAAACTAAAAAACCAATTTAAATTCGATTACACACCATTGAATTCCTTTCAATAAATCTTTCAAAACTAGAAGTCATATGGTTATATTTCGATAAATTATAGGTGGGTCCCAATCGATGGTAGTTGGTATAGAGTAAAAATAAAAAAATAATGAAGAATAGGAGGGTGTAACCATATGTGTAGGGTATTGGGTGTACATAGTTTGTTTATTAATTTTTTGGGAATTTTGTAGCTTGAAAATGTAGTTTTCGCTCCTCCTCGGTAATGCGCTCGGGTTGCATGCACGCAAAGCATTTACCTAGCGGCCGACGACGGCGGGTCTAGTGTTTGCAGCTTGGGACCGGCCCGCCTGCGGCCGCGGAACCGATCTCATGGTCTCTTCTCCCGCTCTCTCAGATTCTATCGACCATGTCCATGCTAGCAAGGAGAAGTGAGAGGTTTCAATGACAGGTGGGCCCTTGGGGAAATATGGCATGCAACCATTTGCCACGTGCCCACAAAGACGTGGCCTTGATGCCTTCAACCGCCGGTCCACGCCATCCCCGCCGTGTAGTGTAGCCAGAGAGAAAAGAAAGGGAGAGAGAAAAGTGAAGAGCCGGGCAGAGGGGTGAGGGGAAGAGAGCAAATGACGGTGAGAGAGAGAGAGAGAGAGAGAGAGAGACGGAAAAAAGAAAAAAAAAAAAAAGAGAGAGAATAGGAGGGTGTGATAGTAATATTCTAACTTATACGCACTAGATTTTCGCTCATACCGTGTCAACACGCTGATATATGACGCGTGAAGGACAAAGTTAAACGGGATTAAAACATACCAAGGATTTCCTCAAATAAATTATTATATATATGTTTTATTGCATTACCGTAAGTTGTCACCGGTCCAACATATCTAAATATTTCTATTCAATATTGGTTTAGCTTAGAGTTTAAACATAAGATTAAATAAATTTTTTGCGTATAATTTTAGTGATTACACAATTCAATCCTTTAACAATATAATACCCTCTTTCTACCCGCGGCAACACGCGGGAATACCTCTAGTTATTACTACTCTCCAACCGAGCGCCACACAACTTTTGTTCACCTCCCACCTCCCCGCCAAGGCCAGAGCTACTAGCTTCTAGCAAAAAGCCCCCCACCATGCCGCCGCTTCACGCCATGGAGAACATTTCGAGCACTTGCTTGTGGAGCTTGCGATGCACGCCGCCATGCACGCAAAGCATCCTATGGAGGACCTCTTCAATCATGGGCCACCGCTTGCAGATGAAAGCGGCGTGTCGCGACCCCGGTAGGACGGAGCATCCGCTAGACCGGTGTCGCCTCGGGGTCTACGACCGGGCCGGGGCCGCTGTACTACTCGCGGCGAAGTCTCATCAAAGAAGCTTGCCTAGGTCGGCAACCCGAGGGCATGCTTCAAAGCGTGCATGTCTACCATGTTCGTGGAAGGCAGCGACACCATCTCGCCCGCCTCAACAAGCTGAAACAAGCCGCCGACTCGGGCAAGCGCCGCCCCAGACGTTCACGCTCTTCTACTCTAGAGGCGGAACGAACGCCGCCGCCGATCCGGCGACGATGCGGTTCGAGAGGTGTTGCGGGAGATCGAGCGACTCGGGCGGCGACGCCGCCTCGACGCTGACGAACGTGAATCGCCGCAAGCACTTCATGCAGTGCATCGGAACTGTTGCACAACGATTCGCCGCTGCCGTAATAGTTTATTTATATTTTTTTGGGAATTTTTCGAAGCTTGAAAATGTAGTTTTCATTCCTCCATGTATGATTTCTGGGTGCACATAGCATTTACCTAGCGGCCGATGCGCGGGTCCAAAGGCTGCAGCTTGGGACCGGCCTCTTCCTTCTCTTAGCATGTAGACTTGTGGGTCCCATGACCTCTCCCTCCCTTTTTCTCTCTTCCCGCATGGAGCAACACAATGGAGGTTCTCATTGCGAAGTTTCATATGGTTTCATAGGTGTTGGAAACAACGCTAGAGAGTTTCACCATGATGAAACTTTTCCCCCCTCTCTCTCCTCCAGTTTCATGAAAAAGTTAATGTGGCACCCTATTGAAACCCCATTGAGACGGGCCTATGCATGAAAACCGAGAGGTTTTATTAGTTGTAAACATGCATTGTGTTATATTTTTCCAATTTGTGTTGTTTGGATGTTTGATTGCAGTTGAGGGGCCCCTTTGGATAGAAGGAGAGCAAAATGATAGGAAAAGGAAAAACATAAGAAACGAGTTGGCATAAGCCAAATCGTGGAAAATCCTATCCTAGTACGAAATTCCTTTACTTCACCAAAGGAACCAAAGGACCCCGAAATGATTATAGTGAATGTGATTGCCGGGGAAAAAAAAATTGTACCGCATAATGTAGTAATAAGTTTTTTAGACCCGCATCGCTGCGAAAAAGGAGTTTGTAGGAGTAGTCGGGCCGCATCCGTCCGTCTTCGCTCGCCTCTTCCTAGCCGACGACCATCCATCACCCGCCGGGTGTAGATGACCATCGCGACCTGCCCGCACCAAAGGATTGGACGGAACGACGGTGGCGCGACGTGGGCCCTATTCTAACCAGGTGTGAAGGATTCGCATGCAAGTGTATTGATGATTTTATGATCAGTAGTTTTGACCAAAACCTATTGTGACACCTTTATGGGACTAGTAGTACTCCCAAACTGCTTTGTGTTGAAAAACCTACCGCTAATACCTTTATGGGGACGAAGGGCAAGGAGGCCGCCCGAAATGCCTAAGAACCTAACGCGAAAAAGGCAAGAGGCCCAGCATCGCCCTCTTCCCCGGCCGCAGAGGGTGCAAGCAAGGAGGGCGCAGAACCTATTCGAGAGGGAGGGCAAGAGTAGAAAGCGGCAAGATCCACCGCATAACACCGCTGACGCGTGTCGGCGGCAGATGCTTAATGACGACGCAGCTTATCAGGCCAAGAGGCCGAGGAACCGCAAGGGAGGGCGTAGCTTGCAGATCCTCCGCCGACGCGATCAAGCAGAGGATGAGAAACTTCCGTATAACGCATCACGTAGACAACTCCGCCCGCCGCTTGACGCAAAAACACCGTATATCGAGGAGGCGATCCTCCGTCCCGGCCTTCTTCACCGACACCGAGGAGGCGTATCCGCCAGAACGCCCGCGCCCCTTCCGAAGATGGCGATGGCGAGTTGTTCCCCCGGGCCGGGAGCCCGCGCGCCTCAATGCCGATCATCGGAGAGGCCATATGCTACGAGGATCGTGAAGATGACGGCGGCGCCGTCTGATCCTAAGGCCGGAGTTTCAGAAAGTCGATGCCGGGACTCCTCGGGCACGCCATTGCTTTTGGCATTGTCGCCAGACGGTCGGAACCCACGACGGCGCAAAGCACCGGCGCCGCCGAGCAAAATCGCGGGCGTGCCCGCAGCCGACTGGGCCGTGGGCTAACCATCGCCGCCGGAAGCTGGGTTTTGGGCTTCAGCAGACTCAACGAGGCCGCAGTCAACCCACCTTGATTCGCGGTCCTTACCGCAACTACCATGAGAGCTAAGATCGACGCCATTTAACCCCACGCCTATGTATGGTCGGAAGGATGCATGCGCGCGGGCGCGAGGGAAGCGCTTCATCATCCGTATTTGCAGCTTCGGTGCCGCATCCGCCTTGAGTTCTTCTTCTTTCCATGGAAATTGGACCGCTTAGCGAGATACGCTTTCATGAGGATGTGCAAGGTGTCCCTAAACTAGCTTTATATGGTTTTCATTGTCATATGGTTGTGTAAACATTGGTTCTCGCTTTTAATTTGCAACATGTGTTTATTTCCTTGTGTTGAACTGTAATATAATTATTATTAGAAATTTAGGCAAGAGCTCGCGGGGACCATGGCGGCACAACGGCGGTGTCGAAAGCACCCGGGCCGGTCGCCGCTTGGGTCACCGAGCCACCATTGCCCGATCTATCCTACCTAAAAAGGCCAAAACATCCGTCCGACGAGAGGAACTTGGAACGCATAAAACAAAGAAGAACAAGGAACGGAGCAATGACTACGACGGCGAACTCGCCAGGGCGGGCGGCGTGGGCGCTTTTCCGCAACGGAGTAGGACGCGGCCGTGAGGTTGACTGGTTGAGGTTGCGGGCAACGCCTACTTCTCACAACTATGTGTGGCAACACGTATACCCTAATCTCTAATTATAAACCCTAAACCTAACCCTAAAAACGCTAAACACTAAACATTACCTTTGTATAAAGATAAACTATATAGGTCTCAATTTCAAAAATTGGAAATTGAAATTTAAATTGTTTTAGTGACGTTCTCTCGGTTGGGAGGCCACCGGTCATGGGTTCGAGTCCTCTCGGACGCATGATTTCCCAAAAAAATCCCTCGCCGGTCCCCGTGTGCCAAAGCATGGTGTGAAGCCCGACTCTTCTCACGGGTCCGTGGGCTCCCATGTCGTGGCGGGGCCGGGGTTCGGGGTTTTCCGTGATCCGTGGGAAGATCTTCTTCTTAAAGAAATACGGGTGGGGACATCGCCCCCGCCAGTCCCGGTTTTTTAAATATCCATGAAACTTTGTAATCCGTAGCTTACAACATTTTGATTTGAGATCATCTTGTCATGGGAAAACATGTAACAGTTTGAAAACATTTATCTTACGCACAAGACTACGGGGGACTCGGGCATGCAGAGGCAGAGCCGGCCCGGCCGTGGCAACGTGAACGCTTCTCGGTTCCTTGTCATAGAAGCGCCGGATTAATTATAGAGAGAGAGAGAGAAAATGGCCACCGATGGGCCCCACAATTTAAAATACCTAAAAAATGTTTTAACTGAGAAACCAAAAATCTAAATTAAATTCCGATTACACTACTAAATTTGTTTCAATTAATTATTCAAAAC
This sequence comes from Hyparrhenia diplandra, assembly GCA_015847255.1. NCBI lineage: Eukaryota > Viridiplantae > Streptophyta > Magnoliopsida > Poales > Poaceae > Hyparrhenia > Hyparrhenia diplandra. The sequence continues at coordinate 113,707 of JADLZK010004809.1, forward strand.
AAGATATCACATGGATATATTTAGATAAAATTACAAGTGGGCCCACACGATGGTAGTTGGGATAGAGTAGGACAAACTTTTTCAGGGCCAAATTCCTAATTCTCTAAATAATGTTTGAAATTTCGAAATACTAGCACACAAGTTACAGTCGCCCTTTTACATTAACCGTGGGACCATGGTGTCTGCATCGAACACTCTACAGTAGCCACCTCGGATTCCTTTATAGTGCTACTATGGGCAGTTTTCTCTCGCAGTCTCTCGTCACTTCCTTCTCCCACACTACACCTCTTCTCATACTGTACTAGTTAGTAGTACTCTTCTCACCTCTTCTCCGTCCTGACTTTCCAAACTCATCTCAAGATTCTCAACCAAACCTGAGTACAGAGCGATCCGACACAGGGGGTCTGCCTCGCCTTCGCCTTCGTCTCCGTCCCGGGCAGGTGGTGCTCTTTATCACATCCATGCAGCTAGATATGGTTTTTCGTGTGGTTTTTGAAGCAAAGAAATACAAAAGTTTTTCCTTTTTGGTGGTTGCAGATCCGGGATCCGCCGGGAAGCACATCTTCTTTTCTTTTTATTGGTGGTTGCGGGGTCCGGGGGTCCGCGGAAGCACATCTTGGGTAAGCACCAAATCTAGATTGTAAAGTGCATTATCCTTCCTTTTTTTTGAAGGGTTTTTTGAATGGCTATAAAAGGTTTTTGTTTTGTCTTGCATATCCGCGGTGACTCATGCTATCTACTAGCTTGTACAACATTGCTCAATTATTTTGTTGTCTTATACCTTTTCCCGATTCATCCTAGGTACAAAACACAAAGACCTACGCGGGGAGATTATAAAAGGATGGCCTCTATTTTCTATCTTTGCAAAGCGGGCCGCTCGAGATTGGGTGGATGCGGCCGCAATCGATGACGCCGATCCGATCGAGTCCCGCCGCTCAGATCTCTAGTGGTCTATGAAGTCCCGCCGCCTCGATCTCTAGTGTAGTGTTGGGTTGGGAAGGAGGCCAAGAAAATGTCGCAAAAAAAGAAGCACGCCTTCTTGGGTAAACACCGCTGAGATCTCTAAAATGCATTTCCTTTTTTTTGAAGTTTTTAATGGCTCTAAAAAAGGTTTTGTTTTGTCTTTATATTTTTGTGATTCATGCTAGCCACAAAGATCTACGCTGGAGATTATAAAAGGATGGGGAGGAGGTCGAAGAAAATGTGGCAAGAAAAGCACATTTTCTTTGTGCTTGTGAAGTCTAGGTCCTCGTGAATGGATGTCTCCTTCCGAGGCACTTCTTGGCACTTCCAAGAGCATCTAGCACCGGATGCACAAGCAACGCCGTAAAACAGGTCCGTTGTCTTACAAATTTATGTGACTCTCGCTATATTGCTCAATAATTTGGTTCTTACATAGTAGTTTCTATTTTAAAGTTTGGCTCTGTGTGCCGGAGGTCGGCCGGGCGGGGGCCTCCCCTCTCCTCGCTGAAGTTGAGTATTTTTTTGAGTCGCCGAAAAGACTCGAGAGACTCAAGTTCCGCTTGTTTCACTACAACTTCATGCGAGACCCTTTCACTACAACTTTCGAGATTATAATCCCGCCGAAGCTCCTCGAGTGTGTGTCGTCGCCCCTACTCGAAGTCCGACCCGAGGGACGCCCATATATGTCTTCGTGAGCTTAGGTCTTGCTTCTTTTTTTTTGACAATGTTCGCTTGCTCTTGCTTCATCTAGTTTCAAATTTTGTTATGTCTCACGGAATACTATTAAATCACCCAAAATCAAGCGCTAGCAAAACAACCCGTTTCTCCGTAATGTTGTTATATTATCAAAAAATTGTTCAAATTTGGAATGCTCGCTCTCCAAGAATCAGATTGAACCTCGTATTGCTAGTTTGTGCATTGTGGCTCAACAAACGAATTCAAATTTTGATTTGTTCCGTAAAGAGGCAAATTTTGGCCTTGTGTTGAAACAAATTTGGCATCGAACACTCACCTCCTCTCTCTCTCTCGATCGATCGAACAGAATGTGAAATGACTCCATACGTGACCCCCGACGTAAAGACACCCATCGTAGGCATGTCATCATGTCATCATCATGATTACGATTCTTGAAAAAAAAACGAAATCAGAGGGATGGTGTAGATGACACCGCGAGGATGGACGGAACGACAAGTTTTTTATATTTCCCAAAAAAGTTTTGACCAAAACCTTTTCCAACAATACTACGGGGACTCGCCAACGGCGAGGGCAAAGAAAAGTGAACGCGCTTCGTTCCTTGTCGCAAAAGCGCCGGATTAATTATAGACGAGAGAGAGAAAATACACCGCAGGGCCCCACAATTTGAAATACCTAAAAAATGTTTTACACCAACCGAGAAACCAAAAATCTAAATTAAATTCCGATTGCTACACCATTAAATTTGTTTTAATTAATTCTTCAAAACAAGATATCACATGGATATACGCACGTATTTAGATAAAATTACAAGTGGGCCCACACGATGGTTTTTTTTTTTTTGACTAGGAACATGATGGTAGTTGGGATAGAGTAGAGGACAAACTTTTTTCAGGGCCAAATTCCTAATTCTCCCATAGTCCTAGTTACCTCCAAACAATGTTTGAAAATTTTGAAATAGACACAAGTTACAAATAGCGCCTTTTACATTAAGCAGGTGGGACCATGGTGTCGTGATTGAACACTCTACACAGTTGCCACCTCGGATTCCTTTATAGTGCTACTATGGGCAGTTTTCTCTCGCAGCCTCTCACTCTCTCGTCTCTTCCCGGTTCCTTCTCCCATACTACACCTACTTGTACTAGTAGTACTCTTCTCACCTCTTCTCCGGCCCCGACTTTCCAAACTCATCTCAAGCAAACAAGAGTAGAGAGCGGTCCGACATTGTGGGATTTGCCGCCTTCTCGCCTTTTCATCTCCATCCTAGGCAGTGAGGTGCTCTTTATCACATCCATGCAGCTAGATATGGGTTTTCATGTGGTTTTTGAAGCAAAGAAATACAAAAGTTTTTTTTTTTTTTGGTGGTTGCAGATCCGGGGTCCGGCCGCGGGAAGCACATCTTTTTTTTTTTTGGAGGTTGCGATCTGGGGTCCGTCGCGGAAGCACATCTTCTTTTTCTTTTTTGGTGGTTGCAGACCGGGGTCCGCCGGAAGCACGCCTTCTTAGGTAAGCACCGAAATCTAGATTGTATAGTGCATTATCCTTCCTTTCTTGAAGTGATTTCGAATGGATCTAAAAAGTTTTTGTGTTTGTCTTACATATTTGTGTGACTCATGCAACCTTCTACAACCACGAGAGATCTACGCGGGAGATTATTAAAGGATGAAGGAGGAGCCATGTGCAAAAACCAATGTGAGCAAGCTTCATCTTGTTCTCCTCTCGACGACACCACGGCTCCGTAGGCGTAGATAGATTACTAGACGCTTTGATTGGTGTTTATCCCCGACCCAAGTGTTTGAGAGCCCTAAAAACTCAAAACTCAAGTTTTGCTTGTTTCTCTAGAACTTGCAGAGAGACCCTTTGAGTGGACTTTGACGAGTGGGGCTCACGGCCGAGGACTATAATCTCCCATGTAGGTCTCGAGCCCTAGTCATGGCCATGGCTAGCGCTTTTAAGACCGCTACTGAGATTATAATCCGCCGCAAGCTCTCGGAGGGTGTTGTCGCCCCTACTCGAAGTCCGGACCCCGAGGGACGCCCATATATGTCTTTGTAGCTTAGGTCTTGCTTCCTTCTCTTTGACAATATTCGCTTGCTCTTGCTTCATCTTGTTTCAAATTTTGTTATGTCTCACGGAATACTATTAAATCAGCCAAAATCAGCGCTAGCAAAACAACTTTGTTATCTAATGTTGTTATATTATCAAAAAATTGTTCAAATTTGGAATGCTCGCTCTCCAAGAATCAGATCGAACCTTGTATTGCTAGTTTGTGCAATTGTGGCTCAACAAACTAATTCAAATTTTGATTTGTTCCGTAAAAGAGGCAAATTTTGGCCTTGTGTTGAAACAAATTTGGCATCGAACACTCACCTCCTTCTCTCTCTCTCGATCGATCGAACAGGGAATGTGAAATGACTCCCACGTGACCCTCGATGTACGGTACACACCTATCGTAGGCATGTCATCATGATCATGATTCATGATTACGCTTGAAAAAACGAAGTCAGAGGGATGGTGAAGATGACACTGGGCGAGGATGGACGGAATTTTTTTTTTTTTTTTATATTTCCCAAAAAAGTTTTGACCAAAACCTTTTCCAACAATACCACGGGAGATACGCAAGCAGAGGAGAGACGGAGAGACGCCGCGGGCAACGTGAACGCTTCGTTCCTTGTCGCAAAAAGCGCCGGATTAATTATAGGAGAGAGAGAAAATACACGGGCTGGCCCCACAATTTGAAATACCTAAAAAATGTTTTACACCAACCGAGAAACCAAAAATCTAAATTAAATTCGATTGCTACACCATTAAATTTGTTTCAATTAATTCTTCAAAACAAGATATCACATGGATATACGCACGTAATTTAGATAAAATTACAAGTGGGCTAGAACACGATGGTAGTTGGGATAGAGTAGAGGACAAACTTTTTCGGGGCCAAATTCCTAATTCTCCCATAAACAATGTTTGAAATTTTGAAATAGCACACAAGTTACAAATCGCCCTTTTACATTAACCGTGGGACCATGGTGTCTCGTGATCGAACACTCTACTGCTTGCCACCTCGGATTCCTTTATAGTGCTACTATGGGCGCTTTTTCTCTCAGCAAGATCTCTCTCGTCACTCTTCCTTCTCCCATACTACACCTCTTCTCATACTTTGTACTAGTAGTACTCTTCTCACCTCTTCTTCGACTTTCCAAACTCATTTCCAAACTCATCTCAACCAGGAGGTGGTGCTCTTTATCACATCCATGTCTAGATATGGAAGCACAAATCTTCTTTTCTTTTTTTTTGGTGGTTGCAGATCGTGGGGTCTTCTTTTCTTTTTATTGGTGTTTGCGGATCGGGGTCCGTCATGAAGCACATCTTCTTGGGTAAGCACCGAAATCTAAATTGTATAGTGCATTATCCTTCCTTTCTTGAAGTGATTTTGAATGGATCTAAAAAGTTTTAGTGTTTGTCTTACATATCTGTGTGACTCATGCTATCTACTAGCTTGTACAACATTGCTCAATTATTTTGTTGTCTTATACCTTTTCCCGATCCATCCTAGGTACAAACACAAAGACCTACGGGGAGATTATAAAAGGATGGGGAGCTAAAGGCAAGATAGTAATTGTAATTTCTATTTTAAAGTTTGGCTCAGTGTTTGGAGGTCACGGAAGTCATGGCCAAGAATGTTTTGAAGTTTAGAGAAATCCGACAGATTCAAAATACCGGAGCTTACGAAGTCCCTCGAGGAAGATCCGTCTTTGGAGCTCTTGCAAGCTCCGGTACAATTAGATAGGTCCGTAAAAATAAGATTTACTATCTTCCGAATAGCCTAGTAGGTAGTAGTTGGTTAAAGCTGCGCCCGATATTTAGCTCCTCCAAGTTTGTAAGTTGATCGAAAGTTTTCGCATCTTGTCTTAAGTTGGCAACAAAATGACAGGTTCAGGGGATAAAAGCTTTTGCAAATCTCCAAGTGACATGGGCAATTCTCGTGAGGCTAGCACATTTTGATAGGTCCGGGTGTAATGACTTTTTTGAGTTCGCCAATGGAGTCAGGAGCTTTCTAAGATTTGAAGCGACCATGCAGTCCAAATAATGCAGCTTATTGAAGTTAGAAATCCTACTCCAAAAGCTTAGTAATGCACCATTAAATTTGGGTATTTTTCACATGGATAAAAGATTTAACACTTGCAGGGCCAAATTCTGATTCTCCCATAGTCCTAGTACCTCAAAAACAATGTTTGAAAATTTTGAAATAGACACAAGTTATCATTTTTACATTAACCGTGGGACCATGGTGCGCATCGAACACTCTACGCTTGCCACCTCGGATTCCTTTATAGTGCTACTATGGGTAGTTTTCTCTCAAGTAGTCTCTCATCTCTCGTCTCTTCCTTGTTCCTTCTCCCATACTACACCTATCTTGTACTAGTAGTATCTTCTCACCTCTTTTATTCGACTTTCCAAACTCATCTCAAGCAAACAAGAGTAGAGAGCGGTCCGACATAGGGGACCGCCCGCCTTTCCATTTGTGCACCTCTTTATCACATCCATGGTTAGATATGGTTTTTCATGTGGTTCTAGAAACAAAGAAATACGTTTTCTTTTTTTTTCTTTTTTGGTGGTTGCAGATCTGGGGTCCGTCATGAAGCACATCTTCTTGGGTAAGCACCGAAATCTAGATTGTAAAGTGCATTATCCTTCTTTTTTTTGAAGGTTTTTTTGAATGGCTCTAAAAAGGTTTTGTTTTGTCCTCGCATATCCTGTGTGACTCGTTCTATCTATAAGCTTGTACAACATTGCTCAATAATTTTGTTGCCTTATACCTTTTCCCGATTCATCCTAGGACACCGAGGTACAAACACAAAGACCTACGTGGGAGATTATAAAAGGATGGGGAGGAGGCAAGATCTAGATTGCCTTTTTTCGGCAGTAGATCACAAACAAAGCAATATCCGAAATGCCTTTCTCAAAGCAGATGACAAACAAAGCAATACAAAGGATATTGAAGGTATGCAAGACGTTGATATCTACTCAATGGTGCACTTCTTCATGCATGTAAACAACTATGTACTATCTTCTTGGGTGAGCAATCAAATCTAGATTGTAAAGTGCATTATCCTTCCTTTTTGAAGGTTTTTTGAATGGCTCTAAAAAGGTTTTGTTTTGTCTTGCATATCGTATGTCTCATGCTATATACAAAGATTGCTCAATAATTTTGTTGTCTTAAATAATTTTTTCCGATTGATCCTAGGTACAAACCCAAAGACCCACGCTGAGATTATAAAAGGATGGGAGGCGTGAAAAGCACATGGTTCATTTACTCAATGAGTTGCACAACTTTCGTCCTCATGTTGAGCCATGCGACCTGTGGGTGTTTTAAACGAAAAAAAATGTCGCAAGAGAAGCATATCTTCTTGGGTGAGCACCGAAATCTAGATTGTAAAGTGCATTATCCTTCCTTTTTTTGAAGGTTTTTTGAATGGCTCTAAAAAGGTTTTGTTTTGTCTTGCATATCTATGTGTCTCATGCTATAGCTTGTACAACATTGCTCAATAATTTTGTTGTCTTAAATACTTTTTTCCGATTGATCCTAGGTACAAACCCAAAGACCCACGCGGGGAGATTATAAAAGGATGGGAGGCGTGAAAAGCACATCCCGGTTGGTGTGCTCTCGTTCGAGATTGGCAACCACAACGGCGTGCTCTTTTTGATATTTGCAACCACCTCTCGCCTTTGCCATCCCGCAGCTCCTCGGCTGGCCTCGGCCTATTTTGCCTTTTTGGGCTCATCATTTAGGTGGCTACCGCTTGAGTTGCACAACCGTCCTCATGTTGCGCCTTGGCCGCCGCAATTGCCCGCTTTTGATGCGCAATGTCAGCTTCATGCCGGGCCTTAGCCGCGCCCTCCTACTCATCTACTTTGGAGTAATTTGAAGATAATAAATCTTGCGTTCTAGGCCCAAGGTGTGGTGCGCTCCAAGTGAATAGTAGCAGTCTCTACCTTGACGTGCACATTAGGGATATGCATCCCATGATATGAGTATTGTTGATCTTTATGAGCATCCATTGTGTGTGACCAAGCATATTACGACCTATGTTGCTTGTAAACTCGTGTCATATAATCGTACATTGTGGAGAGTTTACAATGGATGGAACTTCTACTCATGTGTCAAATTTGATTGTGTGAACGTCTAGCTTGTCATATTTTTCTTTTGTCATATTTAAAAAATTGAGATGCTGACTCCATAAGACTAATGAACTTGTTGGCACTCGTGGCACGCATGGTTGATAGTGCGCTTTTTATGGTTTATTGAAACCTTTTTTTGTCAAGATGACCGCTTGTGGTTTCGAACTGATTTTTTGTGTACACATCCATAGTGATTACTTTGGTTGTGTGAAGGCTAGTGTTGTCAATGCATTAAAATATTAATGCGGATTGAGCTTTATCATGGCAATGAAGCAAGACCGAATGGAAGGGTCATTCGGTTTTTTTTTTTTGGTGATCGATCTTATCTTTGTCTTGACTTACTTTTGGTGATGATGTACTATCTAGCTAAGCTAGTATTAAAACTATGTGATGATCGATGCAAAACTCGACAACCGCTTGCTCAATTTGATAAAATATATGATGCTAGTAGCTTGTTCGTACAAATTGTTGACCACACATACATATGCTTCAGTGCCCGATGTCTTTAGATACAAGCGATCGTAAAATACGTATATATTATTATATTGAACTTGTTGCCCGTGGGACCATCTTGTCCGTAAAGCATCCCAACTCCACTCCGCTCTGCGTGGGGAGTGGACGAACAATACCGACGGCCTGTTGTGAACAATTGGGTGCCCGGGCCAACTTGGGCCGTGGAATTCTTAGCCCAGGAGGCTGCGCCGCTTAAGAATCGATGACCTTAGCGGTCCGATCAAATCGGACGGCCACGGTTCACCGATGTTGCAAAAATATTGCCGCCACCACGGCTTCTACCCGTAAAACCTAGTCTTGTACTACTTTAGCTATCAAGAAAGAAATGCGCACGGTTTCGCAAATAGATAGATCCAAAGATGAAGAAACCTAGGTTTCGCCGGAAATGGCGAGTCATCCGCCCGAGATCCATCAAAACCGGCTTCAAACCCCGCCTCGCTTATTAGCTCCGATCTTATCAAGCAACCTCCCGAGACTCCATTCTCGCCACCATCATCTCCCTCCTACCAATTTCTGGTTATCCTCCCCTTTGCGCTCTCACCATCGGCGGATGATAGACTTGGACCTAGACTACACCATGAGTTCGCCAAGTTTCCCCTGCGTCTTGATTTAGATAGTTTACATTTCGCCAATATGAAAGAGCTTACCATCCAAGCACATGGCTATCGGGGACAAAATGCTCCATACGCTTCTCTCCAAATGCCCTATACTACGAGTTTGGTACCGGCCCGTAAATATCGGACTTTCTTGCATCCGCATAACTAATTGTACACTTAGGTCATTTGGTCTTTCCGACGAAGATTTATCCGAGTCCGAGCAAATTTCGAAAGAAGTGGTGATTGAGGATGCTCCTCTTTTAGAAAAGCTATTCATTGAACGCCACCATTACTCTACCCCCATTCTAATATTGTGCCCAAGTCTCACTGAACGTTCGCATCCAAATGGCTCCAAAGCTTCAGTTCTTGGGGCCCCTCGAACCGGCCCTACGACATTCGAGTTTGGTATTTGTAAGGTGTGTAGTTTGTAAGTTCACCATCTTTGTTACTTGATTTACTTTATTATTTATACATTATGTCAAGATACGTATAACCAAAGTTTTGTTTTGCGAGATGTCTATACCTCCATGTCCGATGGGAACTATTAAAGTTTTGGTTGTGTGCATGCCATCTCTCGACATTAATGATATTGTTAGTCTTCTGAATTGTTTCCCCTGCCTACAAAAGCTCTATGTGAAGGTAACTAACATTTGGATAAAAAATTTATATGTACCTTACATTCCACATTTAGTTTCTAGCTTATATTGCTTGATGAGATTTTTTTACACGCTCAAATGTAGCTGATATTTCTTGATATTTATGAATTGAATTTGTTTATGTGTAATCCGAATTATGTCTGAATAAAAGTTCATTTAGTCAAATTGTGCAATCGTTGTCACTACGTTTTTGCAGGTGTTCGCCTCCATACATTTTTTGTTTGTTTCATTTGCAGGTCTCTTTGAAGGCCGTGTCAAAAAGGGTGAAGTACCATTATGCCCTTGATCATCTTGATTGTCTTCAAAGCCACCTTAAGAAACCGGTCAATTGTTAGATTACAAGGGCAGGAACAGAGATGTGGAATTTGTCAACTTCTTTATTGAAAACGCCAAAGTTCTGGAGAAAATAGAATTTCGGACAGGGCGTGCCAAATGCGATTGTGAATATGTGGATGGACAGCTAGCGAAACTGAAACTAATGTTTAGCGCTTCCAAGGACATAAAAGTAACATTTTTGCCTTGTGCCGGTCTCTTCCTTGACTTTGTGCACATCAGGGATATGCATGATAGGAGTATTGTTGATCTTTATGAGCATGCGTTGTGTGTGACCGAGCATTACGACCCACATGGCTTGTAAAAACTCTTTGTGTCATATTTTGTACATTGTCTAGAGTTTACAATGGATGGAACTTCTACTCATGAACGTCTAGCTTGTCATCTTTTTCTTTTGTCATATTTTAAAAATTGAGATGCTGACTTCATAAGACTAATGACAGAACTTGTTTGTTTCTTGTGGCACTCGCTGCACGGTTGATAGTGCACTTTTTATGGTTTATTGAAACTTTGCTTTCAAGATGACTGCTTGTGGTGTGGAACTGATTTCTTTGTGTACACATCCGTAGTGATTACTTTGGTTGTGTGAAGGCTAGTGTTATCAATGCATTCTGCGTGTTTGGATTGAGCTTTATCATGGCAATGAATCAAGACTGGAATGGAAGGGTCATTCGGAAGGTTTTTTTTTTTGTTTCCCCACACTCGAGGACAAGCACTGCAAAACTGGAGGATACCTATGCTGAATTGCAGATGCTTGTGGATTGATTACAATGAAATGAAGCAAGGCGAAAGCCTCGCCTTTGTGAGTTTGTGGATGATGAGGAACATATTTTATTGGGCTATCCTTCCGGATGGAGGATGAATTTGGAGCCCAACAAAGCAGCCCAAACCAACGACAAGCCCATTAGCTTTTTGTGCAATTGATCTCGGTTGGATTCAACGGTTGAGATTGCTTCTTGGGAAGCATGTATGGGGTAAGGAAAAAACCCTAGCCTCCATTCAACCGAGAAACTATGCCGCCTCCGGATGCCGTGATAACGTGCTTCCTGTTGTACCGCCGAGGACTTGCTCGAGCGTAAGATCCTCCGGGGCCGCATCCAACAGAGGAACAACTTCCAACTTGAGCCTCGTCGCGTCCGCCAGACGTTCCGGCAGATACCGGACACCAAGGAGGCGATCCAAATACAAAGTGTACTATATAGCGTGAGCGTAGCAAATCAATCATCAACGGTATATAGTCGCCGTCCCGTGCGTCGCGCTCCTCCCCGCCCCCGCCCCCCCCCCCCCCCCCCGCGGTGTGCCGCCACCACCGTGAGAGAGAGAGAGACGGTGTTGAAGTGTGTGGCAACGCATTATATATATATATATATATATATAATATAATATAATAATATGTATATATATAATGTTATAACCTACGCAGTGTGATAAACGCTGAGAACGTGTTCGTTGTACCACAAGAGAACGGGCCTAACATGAAGGTCCAAATTCAGGCCCAAAGGAAGGCCGGCTTCGCCGGAGCGGGCGGAGGCCCGCTCAAAACCGGATGCGTGCCCGCCCAAATTTCATACGTATGCACGCGTCGTCGCGGGCGTAAGACTCGAGACAAATACACAGCGCTGCACCCGCCGAAAGGCTCGCTCATCGACATGTGTCTCGCAACGCCGGACACCACAGCCACTGTGGACTACGGCAAGAACGCACGACCGTAACATGCGACGGCGATACAGGCACGCCGCACGCGCTGCCGCCTCGCTTATCGATACGTGTCCGCAATACTCCAAAGAAACACAAGACGAAATCATAGCCGGGCGACAACACACGCCTCAGAAATGACCGCGCTTGGCCGGTAGCGGTTGTGACATGTACAGACACCCGCTACCACATCTCGTCTGAAACTATACGCGCGTCGGTAGTGGCTGAGACATGTACGCACACCCGATAACACAACTCGTCAAAATGAAACTATACGCGCAATCGGTAGGAGGTGGCGCGAGAATGTACGCACATCCGCTAACACAACTCGTCCAAAATAAACGCGCTTCGGTAGTGGTTGCGACATGTACGCACACCTCCTAACATAACTCATCCGAAAATAAACGCGGCGTCGTTAGTGGTTGCCACATGTACGCAAAACTCGATAACACAACTCGCCCAAAATAAACGCCGGGTCGGTAGTGGTTGCGACATGTACGCATACACCTCCTAACACAACTCGTTTGAAAATAAACGCCGCGACTTTAATTTACGTACGTTATAGACCCTTACTTGTTCCAAGCGTCGAAATCCGCGGCACGCGGCGTGTATCGTGTCAAGCAACACGGACGGTATCGACCACGCGAAGTGGCGGTGAATCCACGTAGCGTCTGTAATACTAACGTGAACGGTACGAGGGTTATACGGGCGGCGCCCTAAAAAAAGGTGTCGTAAGCAAAAACGCGTCATGAATTAGGGGTTGCATCCCCAGTCGATCGGTCTCGAAAATGCGCCTGTGATGAAACGCGTGTCCGAGATATGCTTGAATTTGTAATGCAGACACTCGGTTTCAAAAGCATCTGCCGTGAGCCGTTGGTTGGCCTTTTCGTGCCTTATTTGAACCAACTTGTAAAACGCTGCGGATTAAGAAAACAGACGTGTCACATGAACACGCGTCTCGTAATGACCTCCTATTAGTGATGCGTATTGGTCCCGTGGGGGACCATCCGACGCCTATTACTGACGGTCGCCCAGCCATTTCCACCAAGGAGGATTACACATCCTTCACAAAGGCACATGATCCCTACCATCGAACCAGGACTATACAAATTTGTAGTTCTTGTGCTCCATGTGGTTCATATGTTTGCCGGTGTTGTAGTGGTCTCAAACTTTTTTCTAAGCCTTTCACATGCAAATTGGCAAGAGCACCCACTAAGTTTGAGATTTTTCGGAGTTGGTTTGGTAGTTTTCCCAGTTTATTTGAATTTGCGCGACGCCACCTTGTAATTATAGTTTGAACCGAGGCGCATCTACTTAAAAAAAGAGCCGGAATCTTCGCTAGACTTTTCCACAGGGTCTCATGTGCCCTAGGAGGCAAATCACCGTGGAGGTCCAAGACGAATTCTTGTGTTTCCATGGTTTAATTAGCCTTCTTGTCGCCGGTTTAGCTAGAAGAAAATCATAGTAATTAAAATATTTATCGAAAAACCTAAGAACTTGTGTGGGGTCATATTTTGGGTGTACATGGCTGGGAAAAAAAAAATTGAAGTCATTTCCACCAAGGAGGATTACACATCCTTCACAAAGGCACATGATCCCTACCATCGAACCAGGACTATACAGTGTAGTTCTTGTGCTCCATGTGGTTCATATGTTTGCCGGTGTTGTAGTGGTCTCAAACTTTTTTTGAGCCTTTCACATGCAAATTGGGAAGCACCCACGAAGTTTGAGATTTTTCGGAGTTGGTTTGGTACTTTTCCCAGTTTATTTGAATTTCTGTGTGACGCCAACTTGTAATTATAGTTTGAACTGAGCGTACCCACGAAAAGAGCCGGAATGCTGCTAGACTTTTCCACAGGGTCTCATGTGCCCTAGGAGGCAAATCACCGGGGAGGTCCAAGACAAATTCTTGTGTTTCCATGGTTTAATTAGCCTTCTTGTCGCCAGTTTAGCTAGAAGAAAATCATAGTAATTAAAATATTTATCAGAAAAACCTAAGAACTTGTGTGGGGTCATATTTTGGGTGTACATGACCGGGAAAAAAATTCAAGCCATTTCCACCATGGTGGATTACACATCCTTCATAAAGGTACATGATCATCCATGAAGTGGCAGCATTTCTAATTCACTGCCGGTTGCGTGTAATAACCGGCAGAGAATAGGATTGGGGTGAAATTTTCCAAATCTATCTGAACCTCCCGCCATTTCGTTCCCCACCGCGCCCAAACAAGCCTTGCCTATATATATAGGTGAGTGGCTCGGAGCGAAATTTTGGAAGCCATTTGAACACCGCGCCATTCTCGTTTCCCCACCGCCTCGAAAGAGCACCGGATTCGCCGACGGAGCGCACCACCAACTCCAACGCCGCCGTTCGCCGCCCCTCACGCCGCCCGGCCGTCCTGCTCACAAGATCCCCGGTTGTTCCGCTCCGCCGAATCGAGGCTTGACGGCGTTCTCCCACGCCGCACTCCTCCACCCGACGTCCCCAACGCCGCGCCGGCATCCTCCGCCCTTCGGCCCCTTCCACGTGAGAACCAGTCCTATCCCTTTAGGGTGTACGAGTTTTACCTATGAGAATGAGAACTAATTCGCCGTCTCTAGCCTCGCCGCTGGCCTAGCCCCCTCGCGTAGCCCGCTTGGTCTTCCTCCACGCCGACGGAGGACCGCCGCCACAACTCTCTGCCGTCCGCAGCCTCACGCCGTCTTCCTCTTCACCGCCCGACCCCGTACCGTCCGCGACCTTGTCCTCCTCAAATCCTCCAAGACAAGATAGGAGCGCACGAGGCGCACGAAAAGCTTGGTGAGTGCGTCGGGCCACGCCCTTGAGGTGTTCGTTGAAATGCCCATCTCGGTCAACGCAAACTCGTGCTCGAATTGTGATTGAAATTCATGAGTTAGTGTTGTTCGAAATCCAGTTTGGATATTGTGCAGGCTATCGTACAACTTTTATGAATAACATTGCAATATCATCCTATTTTGGTGACATGTATAGGCAAGCATGGCGTGGTACGTAGTGTTTGTTGGTCGCGTGCCGAAGGTGAAGCTGTCGTCGCCTACAATGGTGCAAACTAGCCGCCCCTGGAGATTGAAGAGAAGCCACCCCACATACTTATGAAGATTGTGAGAATTGTCGCTTAATTGGTTTTGGAAAGATGTAATGCTTTTATTTATGTCTATGACTCTATGGTCATTGGTCTTTTTATATTAGAAGTTCATGTAGGCTTAGTTTCTTGAACATTAGGTGGATTTTGTTGTATGTAACCATTAAATCCTATAATGTTTTGACGATATTAATGTATGATGATTTTTCGGATTTAAAAAGAGCTGAATTCCACCTAATAAATTTAAAAATTTAAAACAAAAACGGCGGGTGGCACGGGCCCGACAAAGCTGAATGAGCAACAAACCGTAGTATAACTATACCAAACACTATCGGTTTGAATTACTAACCGTCATAGACGACGAAACATCACCGCCGGCCGCATTAACCAACCGATAGTCTCCACTCTAATAACGCCGCGGGTTGAGATCGCCCGACAAGCTGTTCACGAAAGTTCACCGACGGGTTCAAAGTAAGCCGCCATTGTTAGCTCTTCGATACACCGTCGGCTCGTCTAACCCGATAGTGTTATCTCCACAGTTCTATCGGTTCGATAAAGCCCGACAAAGGTGCTCCCAATATCAACTCGCCGGCCGACTTCCAAACCCGCATTGCTTGATCAAAAATGCCGCCGGGTCGCGGAACACCCGACAAGTGTTCGGTGACGCGCAGGCCGCCGGTTCGATATCAAACCGTAGTCTCTCCCGGCATCACCGCATGTGTTTTGACCCGTAGTGTTTCAAGCCCCACATCACTACCGCTATGGTTCCGCCGTTCGCCGGCAAAGTGAAGGGGGGTTTGAGCCCCAGCAGTGATGAGCAATTCTATAGTAGTGATGTTTCTAATTAATATGAGAATTTTCTAGCATTTATCTTTTTTTCTAGTACGCCCTGGTGAGATTAACGTGGAGCCTCCGTTGGAGCCTCCAATTAGTAATAGTAAGATATCGTCATCGAGCAAAGCATGGCGTAGGGAAGGAATCGCCGAGCTCATCGGGAAGAATGGCGCCCATGCCAACCACTAAGGAGAAGGGGACCGCTTGCTCTATACAGATTCCGATAAGCCCAGAGAGCCTCAAGAAGTTGATCTGGCCAGTCTCCTCCGACTCAAAAGTGTTTGTTGTAGCTATGGTATGGGTCTGTACTCTGTTCTGAAGACCAAATGGGCCTGCTTCTTTAACATGTCGACCTCTGACGCCATCCCTGAAAATTTCTTCTCGAGGGTCTTAACTAACCCTTCGTTAGTATCTTACAACTTTCTTAGTTCACGAGCATCTCTCTTCAAGTCTTGGTTTTCTTTCTCTTCTTGATCTTGTCGTCATGCTCAACTCCGTCCCAGCCCCCTCCCAATGCGTGGCAAGATGCCGGTGCGCACCATCGGTTCAGCAACCTTTACCCCAATGTCTGGAGCATAAGGGTTCATTGGCGAACTCATACTCTGCTTCAAGCATGCGGACCTTGTCATAAACACGCCTAATGCACATCCGCTCAGCATCGATGCTACCAATGTTGCTCTCCTGAAGGCCTGGACTGGTATACAACTCCACGTCCATGTCATCAATATGCCATGCTTCTCAGCTAGAAAGAAAGCGTCTGCTGGTTACCTTCGCCGTAACCAAGCTTCCCCGACCGTGCCGCCACCTCCAAGGGCACGGTCACCTCCTTCGCTTCCTCCAAGCTCGAGCAGAGTGCTTGGCGCCATCATCACCAAGAGTGGTGCGAGGAGGCCCCCGCTGTTAGTCTAGGATCGAATCTACTCGCCGTATGGTGGCTAGAACACGAAGTGATCACCAGATCAAGCACATGAACGCAACAATGGCGAAGCAACCGCCCGGAGGTCTCCCGGGAGATGGTGCCCTTTTCACACTGGATAGGTTCGAGTACAATGTGCCACACTGGGTTACAAGGTGATAACTCCACACCTGGAGATGCCTACTACATGTACAAGCAAACTCACGCACTATCTTTAGCTAACACAACCGCTAAACACGATACAAACACTGATGAAACACACTGTGCGATTACACGACGAACGTGGGTGTGGCCACCGCGTTCTTGATTCAAACCATCGTTCCCGCTTCTCCTCGCCAGCTCCACGCGTCACCACTGCATCAAGTCGTGTCCCCAGTGTCAGGGTTACGCCAACACCCGCACAATCTGTGTCAGCGCATGCACTGCCTCCAGCTCATGCTTCGGCGAGTCCACGATCAATGACTTCCTGATCCCTATCATTCCCAAACGCCCCTTTGGAGTCATACTCATCCTCCTCGGACTCGTTGCCATCCCCCGGGAAGCCCATGGACGCCACAGCCACACCATCACGGCCGGACTCCTCACTAGAGCTGTCGTCGAGGTCATCCTCCAGAGCCAAGAAGCCCACAGTTGCAACGCGCAAGGAGTCCTTCACCACAATGGGGGCAGTTGGCAGGACCCCGCCATAGCCGCGGGGGGTTGAGCCCCCGCCTCGTCGCTCCCGTGAGCTATACCCGTGCATAAAGCACGCGGCCCGGTAGCCCGGTAGGGTGCCGGTTTTTCGGCCCAGCCCAAACACGACCCGACCCGGAAGGCACCGTGCCGGGCCGGCCCGGTGTGGTGTGGGCCGTGCCTGGGCCGACCCCCAAGGCACGCAGGCCAGCCCGGCACGTCCCGGGGTTTTCAAGGAAGCCCCGTTAGCGGCCCGTCAAGAGAAGTTAGGCGGCGCCATATATAATGTGCCCCCCAAACCCTAACCCCTCCGGCTCCCCTCTCTCGGGCCCCCGAGTCCCGATCCCCTTTCCCCTCTCTCTCCCAAGAACCCTAATCCCTCCGCCGCCGCCCGATTCGCCTCCCTCTCGCCGCCCGACGCCGACGACAAACGGATGCTCCCCGGATCTCCCTCTCCCCAAGCCGCGATGGCGATGTTCACCGAGATCCACGACGACGACGAGGTAAGGTAAAGTTTGGCTCCGGTCCATCCCGCCTCCCAAGGCAAGAGGTAGGTCGCCGGTTTTGTCCCATCTCTGTGCGTACACTGCTGACGCCATTAACACATGTTTTATGACCGCCAATATGCATCTAAAATGACAAAATTCTCATTCAAATCATAATTAAATATTATTTATCCGACGAGTTCCACAAGTTTTGGTGCTCCAGCTTGTTTTGCAGGAATTTCTAATTTTTCACAGATAAAAAAAGTATCTCAAACAAAGGAACAAAGTACACCATTACGAAGAGCTCATCGCGCTGATCAAAATGGACATATCATTTGCTATTTTGGAATTTTCAATAAAAAAGATATGGAATTTGCAAATTAAAAGGAGCGCCGACGTCATTCGCCGATGTCAAGACCCCCGGTCAACGCAACAGAAAGCAGCCGACGGGCGGGCCCGTCACCCAGCGCCCATGCGCGGGTGGGGAACGCGTACGACGCGCCCCGAATTCACTTTCGGGCGAGACACACGGCGCCCGCCGGTTCGACCGCGCTGGGCGGAACGCTGCGTAACACGCCGCAAGGCCGCTGTTTATTTTCACGGGCGAGCGGCCACGTGCGGGCGGACGCGCGAGCACAGCGCTGGAGACGGTGGCGCGGTTCCGCGCGGTCGAGCGACCGGACCGGCCGGTTCAGCTGCATGGAGGCGCGATTTTCTCCCCGAAATAGAAAAAGGCAGATCCGGTCGGTTCTCTCCCCTCCTCGTTCAAGCCCTCCCGGCCGGCCCCCGCCCGGTTTTTGACGCAGCCTGAGGAAAATATTTTGGCCCATCCCGCAGGAGGTTGCATGCTGCATGAGGTCGGTTTTGGGCTGGACTCAAGGAGAGCCCCTCCATTCTCTCCTCCTCTCCACTATATAAAGAGGCTCTCCTCTCTTGTAATTAATTCATTCCATCACCCAACACTTGAGCATTCAATAAATTCCATTCCATTCATTCACTTGTGAATAAAAGGGAGTGAGTGAGGAAGAGTTGGAAGGAAGTCCGGAGTGACGGCTTCCTCTACACTTGTACCTCTACGATCATTCTACTAATTGCAAGAAGAATTATCGTTGTTCATCTTTCGGTATTAAGTTTCGAGTAATTTATCTTTGTTCATTATATGTTTGTTGAATCGCCGCCTCGAAAGTGCTCTAGTAGAAGGACCCCTGAACGGGTAAGCCTTGTCGACACGCTAGAGTAGTGGAAGATAGCATAGGCGTGGTCTCTAGGCTATAGTCTACCTTCGTTTCGCTCCATATACAGACGGACGAGGTGGTAGGAGGCAGGTGGTGACAGCCTTGTCCGTCCCTTGCAATCCCCCACGCCTCGTATGGTGTAGGTGCTATGCCGGTATCGCTTGGTCGACTGTGCGCCCCCGTGGCCTAAGGAAATCGATAGTGACAAGGTTAACTTCACTCGTGATCTTTACCCTTAGAAAACCTCACTACCCATACTACTTTTCATCTCATCTCTAGGAGAACTAGTTCGTAGACTTTACACCTGTTCCCGTGGAAAATACGATACCTCGAATACTTCCGGTGAAGTGCTACAACGGTACTTTCCGCGGCGCTTTGCGAACTTTGTCGCTTACGCTAAGAAATACCAACAAGCATTTTGGCGCCGTTGCCGGGAACGGTTGTCGTAATTATCTCCGAACCTAGTTCACCCTTGTATCCAAAAAAAAAAAAAAAAAAATCCTTTTAATGGAGCAAAAATCTATCAACCAATTTGTCGCCCAAAGGCCGAGTTCTTAGAGCGACCATAATCATCGAAGCCAATCACAGCCTTCCGCCTTTTGAACTCCGCCCCGGCTTTATAGCCTTGTTCGGGAACAACCCTTCTCGTGGTTTGTGGATGAAAATCCTTATCAACATTTGAGGGAATTTGAGCAACTCGTGGTTGCCTCATCTATGAAGGCGTGCCACATGACACACTTCGATGGAAGTTGTTCCCCTTTTCGCTTGATGGGAGAGCTAAAACAATGGTACGCCCATAACGTAGGGATAGTAAATGGAGATTGATAGAATTGCGGAACAAATTTTGTCTTGCATTCTTCCCTTTAAATCAAATCGTTACCTTACGTGTCGAGATCCTTCACTTTTGCCAAGAAGAGAAGGAAACAATAGGTGCAGCCTGGGGCAGATTTTTCATCCTAACACATATCGCCCAACCTTATCCTTACCAAAACATATGTTATTACAACATTTTTATTATGGTCTTAGCAAGGAATCTGCCCTACATCTCGATATGGCTGCCGGAGGTTCGCTCACCATAAAACCAAGAGGAAGCGGAAGCTATTTTAGATCGTATTTCGTAAATCCCTCCTCCGTTAGAACCCATCTATGTAGAGCCCAAGGTGATCTAAGAGGAAGTCTCTTCGGCCATTGCCGAACCAAAATCACCTATCCAGAGACCCTTACCCGAACCAGAGATTCCGAAGGAAGATTTCCAACATTCAAAATCTCAACACTTCGAGGACGTGTTTCATGAAAATTTTGGGAACACCTCGAAGTATTCATATCAAAAGAGGCCACCAGTTCCGGTCACTCCTATAGACCCTTTATATAAAGAAACCCTTAGAGAAACGGTGAAGGAGTTGACCGCAATAATGAGTAGGGAATGGTTTGAAGAAGCGGAGTTTTCCCCTGAAGAAATTCAAATTTTCACCCTTCAATGCAAAATTGGAAGACTTTGGGAGAAAGTGCTTTTACAATCCCATTGTGGGGGCCAACCTCATGTCCAAATCTTATGCGCTTGCCTATTTCGCAATAAACTTTTAGCCCCCACAAACAAAACCTTAAGAGATGGCCCAAGATCTAGTTTAAAAGTGCAGGGGTCCTCCATGGTATAAATCTACACCAAGAGAATGCCATTTTAGCCCTTGACTTCTATGTCTTCGACATTCAGGATTTTGATATCCGGATTGGGCACCCCCTAGAAAAATTCCTTGTTGACCCACCAATAACAGGGGATCTTGAAGTAAAGTTGGGAAGGGAATCTTTTTCCATCCAAGTTGCTCGAGCCAAAAACTCGATCGCAGAACCTTTCCCTAACCTGCCCATGGAAGTCATGTCAATCTTACCATTTGACTCACCTAAATCATCCTTAGAAAAGATGCCAATTTCTTCATAGAAGAAAAGGATGATTTAGGCCGACCTTTGACCTTCCCAAAGAGGAAGTGTTGACACGACCTCCGCTTGAGCTTAAACCCCTACCCGCCGGGCTTACGCTATGCATTTTCGAATGACAATACACAAGCTCCTCGTAATCATTAGCGATAAGCTTTTCGATGAGGAGACTACCAAACTCATCGCCATCCTCGAAAAGCATAGGACGCTTTTAGGATATTCCCTACACGATCTCAAGGGGTAAGCCCAATGTTTCCGACTCATCGCGATTCATGTAGATCCTTCGAGTACACCAACTCGTGGACCCCGACGAAAGCTTAACAATGCGATGTTGGAAGTCGTGGAGGAAGGAAGTCCTCAAACTTCTTTCACGCCAGATTATTTATCCTGCTCCACATAGCGACCGGGTTAGTCCCGGCCCATGTGGTACCCAAGAAGGGAGGAATGACAATCGTTGAGAATAGTAAGAACGAATTAATCCCACAACAAACCGTCACGGGTGGAGAATGTGCATTGACTACCGAAAAAACTCAACGCATCAACAAAGAAAGATCACTTTCTCGCTCCCTTTCATTGATGAATTGTTGGAGCGGTTAGCTTAAACACTCTTTCTTCTATTTCCTCGATGGATATTCGGGATATCATCAAATTCCCATCCACCCCGATGATCGAGCAAGACAACTTTCACTTGCCCGCTTGGAACGTATGCATATCAACGAATGTCATTTGTTGTGTAATGCACCCGCTTCGCTCCAACGGTGCATGATGTCTATTTTTTTCGCACATGATTCAAGAAATCATGGAAGTTTTCATGGACAATTTCTCGCCTATGGAAAACCTTTGATCATTGTCTAGAAAATTTAGACAAAGTCTTGCAATGATGCCAAGAAAAGGACTTGGTACTTAATTGGGAAAAGTGCCATTTCATGGTCCGTGAGGGCATCGCCCTTGGGCACCTTGTGTCCGAAAGGGGGATTGAGGTAGACAATGCCAAGATAGAAATTATTGAGCAACTACCACCCCCCCGTGAATGTGAAAGGAACTGTAGCTTCTTAGGTCATGCAGGGTTCTATAGACAATTTATCAAAAGATTTTTCACAAATCTCTAGACCGCTCACGAACCTGTTAGCAAAGGATACACCTTTCAAGTCCATAGATGAGTTCTTTAAAGCTTTCAACACACTCAAGAAAGCACTCATCTCAGCACCGATCATCCAACCCCTAGATTGGTCGTTGCCTTTTGAGATCATTTGTGATGCGAGTGACTACGTTGTTGGGGTGGTCCTTGGCCAAACCAAAGATAAGAAGCATCATGTGATCGCTCATGCTAGCAAAACGCTAATGGGAGCTCAGCTTAACTATGCTTTTTACGTAAAAAGAGCTCTTAGCAGTCGTTTTTGCTTTTGAGAAGTTTAGATCTTACTTAGTGGGAGCAAAAGTTTTTGTTTACACTAATCATGATGCACTAAAAAATCTTGCTCACCAAGAAAGATCCTAAACCTAGATTAATAAGATGGATTCTTCTACTCCAAGAATTTGACCTTGAAATAAAAAGATAGAAAAGGAGTAGAAAACATTGTTACAAATAATTTGTCATATATGCAAGTCTCTAACCTGCAGGAGTTACCAAAAAATGACTTGTTATGCAACGACATGCTGCTAGAAGTGACAGATTCCAACCCGTGGTATGCAAATATCGTGAATTTTATGGTCAGTGGTACATACCACCGGGGGAAAGCAAGAAGAAACTACAAGCCGAAAAGCGATGTCACTTGTGGGACAACCCAGACCGTATTGGGGTATGCTCGATGGTCTATTGAGGAGATGCATACCAACGGCAGAGGGAAGAAAATCATTTGAAAATGCCATGCAAAGACCATATGGAGGCCACTATGGAGCATTCCTCACACAAGCCAAAATTTGGCAAAGTGTGGGTTCTTCTCGCCGACTATGCACGAAGACACCAAAGAATTCATAAAAAGGTGTCTGAGATGCCGATGCAAGGCAACATCATCGCCGCAATGCAATGCCCCTACACTACAATCTTCAAATCGATATATTTGATGTCCGGGGCATTGACTTCATGGGACCTTTCCCAAAGTCTCATGACAAAGTGAGTACATCCCCGTCGCCGCCGACTATGTATCCAAATGGGTGGAAGCCTTACCATGCAAAGTCGCCAATGCCAAGAATGCTCGAAGGATGTTCCATGAAGTGATCTTTCCTCGCTATGGAACACCAAAGATGGTCATAAGCGATGGAGGGTCTCACTTCACGGACAAGACCTTCCGTAACTTTTTTTGAAGGAGCTTGGGGCAAAGCACAACATTGCCACACCCTACCATCCTCAAACAAGTGGTCAAGGAGAGAACTCAAACAAACAAATCAAAAATATCCCGTAAGAAGACGGTCAATGAGATGGGAAAAGGTTGGAAAGACAAGCTACACCGATGCACTATGGGCATATAGGACAGCTTACAAAACTCCCATCGGCATGTCACCATTCTAGCTCGTATATGGAAAAAGTTGCCACTTACCAGTAGAGTTAGAACATAGATTTCACTGGGCAGTAAGGGAATGGGACATGGATGAAATTCTAGCTGGCAAAAACAGGCAGAAGCAACTTTTTGTGCTAGAAGAAGATAGAGAGAAGGCATACCATAGTGCCAAACTTTATAAAGAAAGAACCAAAAGATGGCACGATCACCGAATCAAGCTAAAAGAGTTCAAGGAAGGAGACAAAGTTCTTCTATTCAACTCCAAGGTTAAGCTCTTCGTGAAGGAAAACTTTGGAGCAAATGGAAAGGACCGTATTAATCGCCGCCAACACATCATCACATGGCGCAATCACAATTCAAGACGACTTAAGGTAAGACATTCAAAGTAAACGGTCAACGATTAAGTTTTCCGAACCTTCATTTAAGTCTAAAGAAAACATAGATGAAATAAAAATAATTGCTTTTAATAAATTTACTAAACAAAATTGATTAAATATTTAATAAAAAAATACATTAACCACATTATTAGTATTGTTTGTCTACACTTGTCTTTGTATTGTTTTCCCTTTGTGCAAATAAAGAACAAGTACAAAAACCAATTGTGGGGAGGCACACAATTCTCTCTCACAATCCAAAGGTACGCAAAATTTGACACATTTTACACTTTGAATTGTAATTTGCATACATTTTACTCCTCACTCAAAACCTATACTTTGTGAAGCAACTACTTGATAGAAACCCCACAATATCTAAATAATTGTACTATGAGGATTAGTAGGATGACTTGAATTCCATTTTCTCGTACAAATAAGACTTGGTTTTTCTTTCAAAACAAAAAAAAATCAAACAAGCATGCTCCTGGTTTAATCAAAGCATGAACCATTATATTTGAAGTAGCTACCTCCTTAGGCTTGTCAATTTCGAAGATTAATGTTTGAGAGAATTTCATAGTCCCATGATTGAAACATATGTGCAAAAATAAATATAACTTGTGTTCCATTCATGATGAATCTATATGCTGAAAAGAAGGACATGGGCTATGCTAGAAAAAAAAAAATGGGCACGTGCCCGCTCAGAAAATAAAAACAATGGGTACCCTGATGCCCGCCTAAAAGAAAAAGAGAAGAAATAATGGATAAGTGTCCGAGGGCGAGTAGAGCCCACTTCTCTAAATAAAATAAATAAGGGCAAGCCCATGCCTCTTTAAAAGCAAAAGAACATCATGATAAAAAGAACACCAAAAAAAAATACTTGCACATTTTTTTCGATCTAGGAGTATGACATTTCTCTCCATTAATCTAGAGCTTGACTCGGTGGTATATATATAAGGAGGGTGTGCAACTTTATTAAATACCCTCAGCTTTGCAAAGGAAAAGAAATTTTATTACAACCATGGAGCATAGCTGATTTTCTTTTCAAAAATTTATAACAACCAGTGTCTGCTCAGACGGTATAAATGGAAGATAGAAATCCTATCTATTCCCATTTTGCAATTATTCAAGATAGTGTGGTTATCACTTCCAATACTACAAAGGGGAGAAAAATCTAGAGCAATTTAGATGTTAGCATCTTAAATCTTGGAGATTGAACCCGCTTAGTTCTTCATAACTTTACTCGAGGACGAGCAAAGGACTAAGTGTGGGGGAGTTTGTTGACACTCATTAACACATGTTTTATGACCCGTCAATATGCATCTAAAATGACAAAATTCTCATTCAAATCATAATTAAATATTATTTATCTGACGAGTTCCACAAGTTTTGGTGGTCCAGTTGTTTTGCAGGAATTTCTAATTTTTCACGGATAAAAAAAGTATCTCAAACAAAGGAACAAAGCACACCATTACGAAGAGCTCGTCGTATTTGGTCAAAATGGACATATATCATTTGCTATTTTTGGAATTTCCAATAAAAAGATATGGAATTTGCAAATTAAAAAGGAGCGCCGACGTCATTCGCCGACGTCGGCCCCGAAGTCAACGGCGAAGAAGCGGTGACGGGCGGGGCCCGCCGCCCAGCGCCCATCGCGCTGGCGGAACGCGTGCAGACGCACGGCCCGAATTCAATTTCGGGCGGGACACGCGGCGCCCGGCCGGGTTCGACCGCGTGGGCGGGAAAGCGTGGCTAACGCACGCCAAGGCCGCGCCTATTTTTGCCGGCGAGCGGCCACGTGGCGGACGCAGAGCACAGCGCGGGAGACGGTGGCGCGGTCTAGCAATAGAGCGACTAGACCGGCCGGTTCCGCTACATGGAGGCGCGATTTTCTCCCCAGAAATAAAAAACAGCGCGTATTCGGTCGGTTCTGCTCCGGTTCAAGCCCTTCCCGGCCGGTTCCCGCCCGGTTTTTGACGCAGTTTCGAGGGAAAATATTTTGGCATCATCCCAGAGGCGGTTGCATGCTGCATGAGGTCGGTTTTGGGCTGGACTCAAGGAGAGCCCTCCATTCTCTCCTCCTCTCCACTATATAAAGAGGCTCTCCTCTCTTGTAATTAATTCATTCCATTACCCAACACTTGAGCATTTAATAAATTCCATTCCATTCATTCACTTGTGAATAAAAGGGAGTGAGTGAGGAAGAGTTGGAAGGAAGTCTGGAGTGACGGCTTCCTCTACACTTGTACCTCTACGATCATTCTACTAATTGGAGTAAGAATTATCGTTGTTCATCTTTCGGTATTAAGTTTCTGAGTAATTTATCTTTGTTCATTATATATTTGTTGAATCGTCGCTCTCGAGTGCTCTAGTAGAAGGACCCCGGGAACAGGTAAGCGTTGTCGACACGCTAGAGTAGTGCAAGATAGCATAGGCGTGGTGTCTAGGCTATAGTCTACCTTCGTTTCGCTCCATATATAGACGGACGAGGTGGTAGGAGGCAGGTGGTGACAGCCCTGTCCGTCCCTTGTAATCCCCCACGTCTCGTATGGTGTAGGTGTTATGCCGGTATCGCTTGGCAGACCAGGTGCGCTCCGGTGGCCTAAGCAAATCGATAGTGACAAGGTTAACTTCACTCAGGATCTTTACCCTTAGAAAACCTCACTACCCATACTACTTTTCATCTCATCTCTCCGGGAGAACTAGTTCGGAGACTTTACAATCTTCCTCGTGGAAAATACGATACCCTCGAATACTTCCGGTGAAGTGCTACAACGATACTTTTCGCGGCGCTTTGCGGACTTTGCCGCTACGCTAAGAAATACCAACAAGCACTCTATCTTGCTCATTGCTCTCGGTTGTCTGGGATCTGGACTTCTTGTTGCTCTCGCTGCCCTGTCTTGCTCTCGTTGGTCTAGCTGGGATCTGTTCCTGCTTGTTGCTCTCGCTGCCCTGCCCTGTGTTCTTGCTCTCGTTGCCCCTCTCCGGCGCCGGGCTCCGGCAGTGTAGGGAGCCGGTGATCTACTAGTGCCGCACTCCGTGAGGTACTGGTGCCGAGAGGATGACGAGATGTGCCGCGGATATGGGCAGCGACGATGATAAGCATGCCGGCATGACCATCAACGAAGAGCCCCGTGAGCTTGGGCAGCGAGATACCAGAGAATGATTGAGATCGCACAACATTTGCTAGAGAATGAAAAAGACAGTCATCTTGCTGATGTTATCAAGCCAATGAAGGCTAAGTTTCTTAAGTACTGGAAGAATGTACCCTTTGCATTTGTTCTTGATCCAAGAGCTAAACTTAGAGGTTTACATAAAACACTTGAATTGATGGAACCATTTGCCAAAACTAGTTACAACACTTACTTTGATGAAGTTAAAACTGAGTTGCATAAACTGTATGACAAGTATGTCAAAAAGTTTGGTGCAGCTAGACCATCTAGGACCACCCATCCATCTGGATTGACAAGTTAGAGGAAATAGGCATGGGGCAGAATTTTTGGAGGAGACTCCTCCTCTTCTGGTACTTCAAATGTTGCATCTCATACATCTTCTGGTATCTCTGAACTCAGTGTTTACCTTGATGTCGATAATGTTGCAACAAATTTTGATGATGATTTTGATATCCTTAACGGGTGGCATGAGCATAAACTAACTTATCCTGTTCTTTCTCTTATGGCTAAAGATATTATTGTTGTTCCTCTTTCAACTACCTCTTCGGAGTCTTGTTTTAGTTTATCTGGCAGGATAATTGAGGAACATTATCGAGCAATGACTTCAGAGACCATTGAGCAGCTGATCTTGGTCAAGGACTGGGAGTTGGGGCAGGAAAGGGCACAACATGCAGCAGAGGACAAGGGATTGGAAGAGTACTATGAGAACAACTGGTTTGATGATGATGGCCCTTCTAGAGATCAAACTGTTGTTGGTTCCACTTGATGCCATGTGGTAAGTGGCTATGAAACCATTACTCATCTCCTACTAGTTGGTTCTCATTGTGACATATCAAAATGACTGGTGTAGATGGAGAATGGAACCACTTGCTGTTGATGAAACTGTTGCTGGTTGCTCACTTGCTGCTACTTGCTGGTTGCTGGTTGCTGGTTCCTGGCTACTAGGCTGAGAGTTGAGACTTTGCTGGTTGTTGGCTGCTACTTGCTAGGTTGAGAGTTGAGAGTTGATGACTTTGAGAGCTTTGCATCTCTGTTTTGTAATAACTTAGTACTATTGAACTCTTAAATGGATGAAACTTGAGTTGTGAAGCCGTACTCTTTTCCTTCCTGGGAATTTATCTCACGAGGTGTGAGTTTTACCCAGGTAGGTTTTTAATGAGGCGGCATTGCACTCATGGCTCAAGTTTCTTTTACTTTAAATGGTTGTCATTTCTATTCTTGTCAATCTGAGATGAATGTGATGATATGAATGTGATTTTGAAAACCTATGTCAAATTCTGAGATGAATGGATGTATTTATGTGTGGCGTGCTTTGGGCCGGCCTGGTGGACTATTGGGCTCGGGCTAAATCGGGCAGGCCCGGCCTGAAAGTTGGCCTGTGTACCATGCCTGGGCCGACCCTAAGGCACGGTAGCCTGCTTTGGCACGACCCGGTGGCCCGTGGGCCTAACAGGCCCGTGCCTCACCGGGCGGGGCCGACACTTTGCACATGATTACTACGAGCCGCAACCACGACCGTGCTTGCTGGGCGCAACTTCCATCACACCCGCGGTGCTGCGCTTCCTCTTTTTCGACTCAGCATCCGCCGCATCGCCAGTCTAGATCTAGTCGGGGTATTCAACACACCAAGGGAATTGAACAAGCGATTCACCTGCCGATGATCACCCAAAGATGCCCGAATCTTTAAAATCTCAGAGCAGGGCTCAAGCTTCCCCACCATAACCTCAATATGCTCGCCACCTCCTCCATCACACGCTCAAGATACTTCGCACGATCATTTATCAACCTCCATAGCTGGTCATTCCACACATGGTCCAGGTCCAGCTCTAGCCCATTTAGGCCACGTGGGGTGTAAGCTTTGGACTACGTCGTGGTAGGGAAGTCCTCATCGAAATACAATGTCCAGATATTCGTAGCAAAACACTTCTCGACGAGGTCGCGCGAGCAGACATGCCTCGAAAGAACTTAGTCGTTGTCCATAGTAGCAATGGTCCCCCTCATTGTTCGCCCCCATCACGAGGCAAGAGGCAAGAGGCTTAAATTTTGCCTCACAGCCTCCGTCTGGAGCCTTGTCCGCCGGTAGTAAAACCAAAGAGTCAAGCCAATCTCCGGTCCACTTATTCTTTTGAGCCGGGTCGACAAGTCCTTGCCATGCCGGGTGTATGAAGGTATACACCTCAAATTGCGCCATCAAGACGCCCGCTTGCCGAGATTCCACACGAAATCGGTGATCGCCGACAAAACCCTCCAAGTCAGGCTCCAACACCTGAGAGTGGCATGCCCAGATGTAGGCGGCAAGCTTAAGGGAACACAAAGGAGTCAACTGATGGAAGCGGAGGTTGAACTTCTTCAGAACTTCTCGAACAGAAACATCATCGCCGCCGGAAACTACAAGCCGGCGTTGAAGAACTCCATAAAGACAACAACATCATTATCCTTCGGAAGGTGCACCACCTCCCCCTTCGGAGGTCGGCCTTTGCCACACACAAGCCAGTTCACCTTCAAAAAAATTCTCCAAGTCGACCCCCATGACATGGCCGAGTGGGGAGGTGAAGCTTGGGGCGATGTCCTTGACATCTTATCGCCTCTGGGCGACCTTCGTTGAGAGGCTTCACAGTCATCTTGATGCAAGCCATACGGAGACATCGACCGAGGGGCAACTACATAGCAACCTCAACTCCCACACTTTACCTTGCCAAAGCACTGAGCACTAACCCTCGCAAAGAGCACTGAGAAAGCAAACCCTAGCTACAGAGAAAATGGGAGCGGCAGTCTAGCAACAAAGCAAGAGCACGAGAAAAATCCCCCACCTACCATAATATTTATAGGGGGCAGGGGTACGTAGCAGGTCAAACAGGGAAAGCCACGACGAGCATCCTGAAAATCTTGCAACGGCATCCGCTCTCCCAGTGGTCTTTCCGCCCCATCACTACATTGTACTCAACATGAAACCATAACCCGACAGAGCCCACTAATGCGAGGTCCACAGGGAGTCGTTGGCGAGGGCCCACAGATGGAGCAAGCGCACCACACCCGCTTCCCATCCATCTGCTTTCGTTGCTCTGGCCCGTCATGGTCGGACCAAACCCTCGAAGGGCTACTGTAAGGGAGGTGATCCGCGTTAGCCTCTAGCAGGCCCACGGACCTCACGACGTAAGCCACTTCCCACAAGGATAACACTTGGACGGAATCGTGGCGGTTTGCGAGGGTACTGAAAGGTTCCTTGTGGTTTTGGTAATTGAGTGTCAACATTAGGTGAACTAATAATGTGTGATTGAGATAATACACATGAGATTAGTTCACATGTGATGATGCAATGAAGGAGCTTATTGCATATGAGACATGACATGGAGTCACGTGACCGACGTGGTGAACATCAAGATGAGGCTTGGCTTGATGGACCGATTGCAAGTGTGAAGGGCAAGTCGAGGCTTTGAAGTCATGGACCGCGAGGCGGTGAAGCTTGAGCAAGACTTGTCGTCGACGGACCGTCGCAATGGTGAAGAGCAAGTGAGGTCAAGATCGATGGACCAAAAGGGTCATGTGATGATATGGAGTGGATCATATCATTCTTGATCGTGTTGGTTCATGTGTTGAATTGGCACTTAAAGATGGAGCGGAATGGAAATGCGCAAGGCATAGGGTATTTCATTTCGCCGGTCATAGGTGAGTAGAGAAGGTTATGACCGGATTTAGGTTTGATAACCGTGCCATAACTTGAATTTTAAATGAAGATTCGGTTAGTGGGGAAAACTTCAATCGCTATTTTTACTCACTTAGTGCCACTAACTTGAATTTTAAATTGCATATGCATTCGGTTAGTGACGGGCCTCCTTGAAAAGGCTTGAGAAAATACCATCTATTTGTGCTCAAAAGTTTTGACATAATTTGGATGAGATGGTATATATATTATTTGGATCAAGAGTTGATTAAATATTTGGAGAAGAAATTGAAAAAAGAAAGGAAGCAAGAAATACGTACACTTGATCGTACGGTTTTAAAACGAAATATATATATACACGTATATGTTCATATAACTATAGTATATAAAATATATATATATATATATATATATATATATATATATATATATATATATATATATATTTGCACACACACATGTACTAGTTTGCTTGCTTGCTTTCTCGACGTGCATGCAATGAACACCACGCTGCTGTTGTTGGCAACTTGAGTGTGAGCGTGGCTGCTTGCTGTTCGGCAGATCGAGGATTTTCAATTTCAAATGGACCGCGGGCTCGTCGACGAGTTGCTATTGGCCTGCTGCTGCGCTTCCTGCTGTCGAGCGCTGCTGCTTGTCGAGCGCTGCTGCTTGGGCAAAGGAAAGTGGACTGGTCCGTTTCCATCGAAGTGGATTGCTGCCGTCGCTGCTTGGGCCCAAGTCAAAGGAGAAGCGTTGCTGCCTCGCTAATTTGCTGCTTTGGGCCGCTGCTGCTTAGCTGCTGCTGCTGGGCTCCGCTTGCCGCTGGGCCAAGGCACTGCCTGCTGCCGCTCGGCTGCTGGCCAGGCGATTGACGACGGCAGCAACGCTGCCAAGCTAGCAAGCTAACGAAGCCAAGCAAAGTTCTCTACGGTACTGGTTCGTTCACTTCTACCAAGCTGCCGCCGCTGCTCTTCTGTCCCTTGGCCGAGCGCTCGTCAGGAGCGGGTGTGGGGAGCAGCCGACCGTTGATGGAGCTGCGTCTGCCCGTTGGAAGCCAGGGCCAACAAAGGGGATAAAGGCAGGCTGCTGCTGCTCTATCTTCTTCAACCCTGTGAAGCACAGTGAGCTCTCCCCTTTCTCAACAACTAGGTTTCTCCTCTCCTCTTTCTCTCTTATGATTTGAGACAAAATTGATATGAGAGATTGAGAGCCCTTGGTGGATGTGTACGAGAGGTTGAAGATCCACTCATTCCCCATTTGATTTTACTCAAGATTAGAGCTAATTTGAGAGGGGGATTGGGAAACCTAGTGTGCATGCATTTGTAATTCAATTTGGTGGCACTAGGTGGTGATTGCAATTGTGGATTTCTTATTGATCTTCGTGATTGCCATTACCTAGACGGTTTGGAGCTTATGACTCCGTTGAAGCACGCAAGAAGATTGTGCGGTGCTCCAGAGGAGGATTTGTGAGAGGTTCGTGCTCATCTCGCGGGGATCGCGAAGAGCTACACTACTAGAGCATGTCATTGAGTTACCTCACTTGTGAGTGTGGGTTCAATCGCGGTGCCTTGAGGGGCTCACTTGAGAGTGGTGTCTTGCGGTGCCTTGCGCGGCGTGCCTTGAGGGGTAAGTGATTTAAGGATCACACCGAAGAACCATCTAGGTGAAACACCGAAGAAACCACCCAAGGTGTTGGTCGACACAACGAGAAGTGGGGGAAGTTGGCAAGCTTCACGATACTCGCAAAAAAAAAATCACCGGTGTCAACTTGTCTACTCTTCTCGGTGGTTTGCATTCTCCAAATCACAAGCTTTATATTTACATTCATTTATGCCTTGTGCTTGTGCTTGTGGAGTAGCTCTTGCATTTACTAGCTTGTGTAGCTTGTTTAGTTGCTTTGCTTAGTTTGTGTAGCTAAGTGTTTTGAGCCTTTGGATTAGGCGTGTGTCGCCTTGTCCATTGTGCATCTAGTGAGCTTAGGTCGGCTTTGTGCTTTTGCTCATTAGAATTGTGTAGGAGCTCACCCTTGTTTGAAGTAGTAGTGCATAGGTTTGTGTGACCTTGCAATAGAAACGGTTAGGAGCTCAAGCTAGGTTTATCACCTCATTTGCTTTGTGTAGGATCTTTTGTGAGATGATTTAGAGTCATAGCTAGAGGGGTGAAGTCTTGGCTAAACGAATAGTTTCAATTCCGTATTATATTTGTTTAGCCGGCACAATTAGTTTTAGAAAGGACTATCCCCCCCCCTCTAGTGCCCATCTCGACCCTACATGTACCCTCGTATGGCGTCCAACACCTTCTCCCGGTATAGCTCGACCTACCATGCCTCTCTAGAAGTGGCGGGGCACCAGGCACCTTCGAGCCTTTAACTCGCTTTTACTTCGCAGGATTGAGCAAGTGAGAAAGTGTGGGGGCGGAGAAGCACGCGACCGAATACCGATGTTGCGACCTTGGGGATATCCGTCAAGGCCAAGCACCGCGTGAGGGCGTGAACCTCGATCTGCCGATGGCGGCAGGGACTCGAAGACCTCTAGGGCGCAAGGGAGAAGACGTGTGTGTTTACCAACAAGCCCCGAAAGGGTGTTTGTACAAGTATGGCCCTGCGAGGGCCTGCCTGTCAGAGTGTACAATGTGTACCCTAATGTAAAACACCGACCGATCTCTCGGCTTCCTATAAATACCCAGAACCATACAAAACAAGGGGTCGATTGGTGGCTGGTTTTATGGTCATTTATATATACTACCTTCACAAGTGTGCCAACCTGCGTTTGTATTCGGACCTCGCTCACTTCCACCCTTGGCAACTCCAGCGAGGGTGCGAGTGGAGGCAAGGCGCGTACTTATTTTCCGTCCGTTGTATTCTTTCCTGTGGTAAGCCCTCACCCCTTCTCTTCCTACTTTGCCGGCGAGACTAGAAGGGCAGAAGTGAACCCCACAAAAAGTTTCGGAAAGTAGAAAATAGAGGTCATAAAAAATTTTAGAAGCCTAATTAAAACCTCTTTGGCGTGGTCATGGCCTCTTCACTGGATTTGTCCAACTTCATTATTAAGGTGGATTAGAACAACAAATGAAGTTTCTAAAGTTCATAACACTAACCTAGGGATAGTTGAAATGAACCACTGGATCATGTGACATTAGAAAGACCAAATATTTCAAACACACATTGAGGGATTCTAATATCACAAGACAAGACAATATTTTTAAAAAAAATCAGGCAGAAGTGCTGCTGATTATTGAGGTAAGAGCATGGAGGAATCCACACTTAATAATACAATTGAGCAACAATAACCCGAAAAGGTCACATACAAGGACAAGCCAACAATGAGTCAACTTTATAGCAGTTACACATATATTTTCATATACTCCTCCATGCGGGTATATTGAACCTCTGGGTATAACAGAGTAGCCTCTGCTCCGTCCTCATCGATTTCAAAATTTGTCAAGCAACCTTCATAGAAAATATGGTAATAGTGACCCACTCCTACTTGATTGGCGAAGTCAGTGTCTGCACATCCGTGAAAATCATAATTTACGTTCAATAGGGAGATGTAATGACAGTTTTCATAGACACTGAATTTTTTTTTTTTTTTTTGGAAATACCAATAATATGTACTACAAGTAGTAGTGTATCAGCCTTCAATGCTGAAATCACATACGTTCAATGCATATCATTTTTGGGATCTATTAATGAGACCCTCTCCCAATTATGGTGTAACTAATAAGTACACAAACAAGAAAGAATGTAAATCCTATGCATTGAAGTTTTCAAAATTAAAAAAAAAAAAAAATATCATATGCATTGTCCTTGAACATACTATTTTTGTAGTTACCTTTCATCGAAGCCAAGAATTCATCTGCAGGAATGTGGATTTTCTCCAGAATATTTCCAGAAAGCTTTTCCCATTTTGAGATAACATCATTTTGGGTCAGGATATTTTCTTGTGGCCTTAAGTATATTGTCTTATTCAATGCGCGAGGATCATCAACAGACTTGATTGTATATGTTGCAACATCGTCTTCATCACAAAATATAGCTGCATTTGTACAATGTATGTGTACTAAATACGTACTTAGAACCACGTTATTGCTTACAGTTTTGTAAACTATGTAAATATAAATGGCCATTGTGGATATGGTATGCTTTACAAGGGACATGTATCATTTACATTGAGGTAAAATGGTAAAAATCATGTACACAAATTATCATAAAGTCATATTTTGAATAATTTAATAGAAAGATGCCCTGTTATATATATGTACACTCCACATGTATATGTGGAAAAGCTTATATATATGTTTATGATCAATTAAGCAAACATTAGAGTGGAAATTTATCTAGTTGCCAAATTTAAATGCAAAAATGTAATGATGGACGGGGAAGAAGATAAAGTAGCGTATGATGTTATACCTTTGACATTTCCGTCTCCATATACACGAACTTTCTCTTTGGGTGGCAAAAGTGTGCCCATTTGACATAGGTTTGGGCAAAAATAACCAGCAAAGAGATTGGCAGAAACATAGGTACGGGGAATGTTAGCATCTTCTATTGCCCGTCTTATGTCCATCTTCTCATCAAATGATACCCTTCCTGGTTCAAGAGCATGCACCATTTTGGATGGATCCATGCCGAACTCCGATGGTATAAAACGCTGCAACCACAATATGCAAGTTTATATAGATCCAACACCTCTTCAACTTTAGTTGTTTTGTATATTGAGCTGTATATATGAGAGTCCTTAAGCATTTTTATTATATTGGGTGTGTTAAGATCCCTGAAAATTGGCATGGTAGCTTAACTGAAAAGCATTGTAACACTTTTCATTTGTTTATGGTAAATATTATCCTACCATAGGTAATTAGGCTCAAAAGAATCGATCTCGCAATGTATATCTAAACTGTGCAATTAGTTATTTTGTTTAACTACATTTTGTAGCCCGGACATGCGTTTTTTTGTGCATTTAATACTTGATGTGATGAGAATTTTGAGAAAAGTTGGGGAACTAAACACACCCATTGTTGTTTGCATTAGTTTCTTTAGTCGTGGCTAGTGTAAAGTTGCGATGGCTCAAGACAAGCACAAATGTCTCTGCTGCTGTGTTGCTGGTGGGATGGGAATGTGATTGGCAGCAGTTTGAAGATGACACACTCAAAACCCATTTCCCACCTACTCCCTCCGTCTCATTGAGTTTGTCACCATGGATTCCGTGTCATCTTGTTCGATGATTCATCTTAGTCAAGTTTTTTGCACGAATATGATCTATTTTGTTATGACTTATTTCATCAATAAAGATACTTAAATATTGATTAATTTATTTTATTATTTACATAAATATTTTAAATAAGACGGATAGTCAAACATAAAATTTAAAAGTCAAAAACGATAAACTCCATGAGATAGAGGGAGTATGGACAAGTATCGCGTATTTTTTGTTCAACTCAAAATAAGTGCACACCTTGTAGCTAACTAATTTTGAATTTGACTATTATGAAAATAGTATCCACATTTATATCTCCAAATAATTTAATAATATTTACTTTCTGTCATAAACATAATATTTATTTGCTACCATAAACATAAGTGTATTTTGTACCTGTTTTGTTAAATCTAAAATTGGTTCACTTCTCGTAATACTAGATGTAGGCAGAAGAGGTTGCGTAGCACAAGCACATCCTGAGAGCCAACGAGGGAGTCAGAGACACGGTGGCGGCACCAACCGTAGGGTAGTCATGGGCTAAAGGATTCAGTGTGAACTGCCGGGGACAGAGTGAGGACTAGCCGACTAGGGAAAAGGATAGAGGCTTTCCAAAAAAAAAAAAAAAAAAAAAGGAAACAGGTTAGAGCCAGTGATGTGATAGGAAAAACACATTTTGAGTGCGTGTCCGACTCCCATGTCCTCCTCCTTCCCCTTCAAGATTTACCACTAGGACCGATTCGATTTTTGCGAGCAGCGGCCAAACCTTTTTCGTGGCGGGCACAAATCACGCCCGCCATGGAATTTCATTGGCCGACCGCCCGCCCAGCCGCGCACTGGGAGGGGGGCGTGGCGGGCGCCTTTAACAGGGCCCGCCACGTGAAAGGAGCTATTATGCGTGGCGGGCGCCGCACAACGCGCCCCGCCACACTTAAAACATTTTGTGTGGCGGGGCTGGGGATTTTTGCGTGGCGGGCAAATTAAGGCACCCGCCACGCAAAAAGATCCGCCCCTATAAATACTGCACGGCCGCCCCCTCCTTCTCCTCCACGGATCTTCCTCTTCATCTTACTTTTGCTCTTTTTCATCCCCCTCTAGATCTAGATCTATGGAGGAGAGAGAAAACCGCCTTTTCTCGCTCTCATCCTCT
The DNA here is from genome assembly GCA_015847255.1 of Hyparrhenia diplandra. NCBI lineage: Eukaryota > Viridiplantae > Streptophyta > Magnoliopsida > Poales > Poaceae > Hyparrhenia > Hyparrhenia diplandra. Next base: position 150,559 of record JADLZK010004809.1, read on the forward strand.
CTTCTTCTTCTTTTTTTCGGTTTGAGTACTATATAACGGCACTTAGCTATTTTAAAGAGCAGGGAGACAGGATGGAGAGGCGCCGAGCCCACTAGATGTATGAGATAAAGAGGGTTGACGGCGAATACTATGATGAGGTGAAAAAGTTTGTTGCTCATTCGCGGCGACATAGCGAGATAATTCAACAGAGCCTGATTATCTGTCCTTGCGCTCATTGCAAGAATCTCAAAGCTTAAATTGACACCATGGTGCGATCTGACCTAATCATGCATGGTTTCGTCAAGGACTATTTGGTCTGGACTTTTCATGGCGAAGAAGTTCCACCCTTCGATCCACCGGCCCATCCAAGCATTGTGAAGTCCCCGACCGATCCAAAGACGGTGAAGTCCACCAGCCGATCCAATTCCATCAGATATATTCGAAAGCACGGCTGACGTCGACGACGACGACGATGATGGTGGTGGTGGAGGGGATGGCGAGCAGGAGAATCCTATGACGCAGCCTGAGGATGTCCGGGTTTTTGAAGATTTGGTGAACCGACTCGATAAAGACGATATTTTGTTTGGCTGCCCGAGATGGTTGGAGAACTTCAAACAGATGAAGCAGATAGCAATTGATCCTCTTTACAAAGACAGTCCAAGGGTTGCCCCCGCTACTGAGTTTTGACCTTAATTTGCCGATGTTGAAGTCTCGCCATGGCTGGTCCGACACTAGCTTCAATGAGCTCGTAAGTTACCTTGCTACCACGCATCCAACGCCTAACAAGGTTCCCGCTAGTAATGCGTGATCGTGCTAAGAAGTTGATCCGCCAATGGCGATGAAACTCAAGAAGTTTGATGCCCGCCCTAACCATCGTATCCTATATCGGGCGATCAAGATGAGAATTTGACCGCTTGTCCGCGACTGCGGGCGCTTAGTCGATACAAGCGGAATGCCGGATGTCGCGTGGGACGATGACCTCGATGAGGAAGCAGGACGGACGAAAAAAAAAAAGAAGGGGGCGATGTATTCAAGATAGGGTTTTCGAAGTACCCGGAAATTCAAGATAGGAAGTTGAAATTATCGAAAGTACGTAGTAGCAGCCATGAAAAAAGATCAAGCCAAAGGGGTATCGATGTATTCCGCAGCTCACCAATACGAAAAGGAATTGAAGGACATTGGATTTGTTGGATGATCTTTCCTCAGACGGAGGGCCGTGATCTTTGACTCACTAAGGGACACAAACCCGATCGGCTACAAACACTTTGAACAAGTATTGAGATTGTAAGTGATCGATAAACTCCTTATTCAATTACTAGAGTCGAATATCATTATTGACAATATAGTGCATTTCGTACATACATAAAATTTTACTACTAAGTTTGTCGATAACCAAAGTGAAATAAATTATTGTTGTAAAAAGTGAAATAAATTAAAGTACACTTCTAATAATATACAATATCGAAGTGAACTAAATTATAATGGATAATATTTAATAAAACGAGATGCATGTTAAGTTAAGAAATTTAAATAAGAATGGAAGACAATAAGTAGTCGTTTTTTATCAATTGGTTTAAATACAAAATTATTACACAAATATATAATAAAGTACATGGGTATGTATAATAGATAAAAAGCTCACAAAAATAAGATATAGTTATTAATAAACATTTAATAATAAATATATTATTTGATCAATCATTATTTATACAATATTTATTATAAGTTATAGAAATTAATTTGCATGAGAAAAATAAATAAATTGTTCAAATAATTTGGAACAATGAATATATTAGGTCTAAACTAAATTAGAAAAAATAAAAAAAATAACATCATTAGTAGTATTAAATAATACTTAAATTTGTATAGATATACTAGATTGAATGCATTATTAGTGTATTAAAAATTAAAGAATTAGTGATGGATAGAAAACATTTTACTAAATTTATTATGTCCTGTCCTTCACGGATAAGCGTCGAATATTTAATGTTTTTGTCCAATATGGATCTGAAATCCGAGAAAGAACATATTGAAATGGTTATGAATATAGATATCCTTGTTGTAAGTTTTAACAAATACCGATTCGGATAATACCAATTTGGAGACATCCATTTCCACCTCTAACTGATAGGGGGTGGTGTTGTTTGGATCAACTGACCCCTATAAAACTTGATAAATACTGTATAGATTTACTGCTAGCTAGTAACTTTTTTATGAGAGTTAGTGGACTGCTGACCCCGGTGACTTTCACTGTGAAGCTTCGCCTCTGGTGGAGACTGGAGTCAGCTCCAGTAGGAAAGACCAAAATGGATTTTTTTTTTTTTTTTTTTTTTGAGAAACAGAACAAAATCAAAATGGATTCAGGAAGGCAACTGAATTAACAAAACGGATTAAAAAGCAAGCTTTCTGAACCGGCAATAAGTAGTAGTTAGTATACTGGAAGAGCTCGTGAAGTGACGGACGGACCTTGATGTTCCCAGCCTCCTTGATAGCGTCGACGAGCTTATGCTGCAGGGAGAGGTTGTGGCTGCGGAAGTGCACCCCGGACATGGCCGAGATCACCACGTCGGCCTGCGCCACGGCGGCGACGAGAGCCGCGTGATCCTCCAGCGACGCCTCCACCAGGCGCGCGCCCTGCGCCTTGAACGAGAGCAGCATCTGGAGCTTGTCGATGTCCAGCCCGATCTCCGGCCGCATCAGGACCAGCGTCGGGTGACCCTGCGCGAGGCTCGCCCGCACAAGCCGCCGGCCGATGTACCCCGTGCCGCCCACAACCAGGATCCTGCTCTTCTCCATGGTTCAGTAGAGGACGACTGATTGATTGGAACCGGAGGCGCAGGACTTCAATGCCACCTACTTTAGGGGCGCTCTTATTGCAGGGAAACAGAGGTTTAGATGGGGTGTAGCATGGGTCTTTTCTCGAAATATCTCAAAACATATTTAGATGGTGTTGACACAAAGCTAGGGCTTCGCACCAACACACTAGAGGGCCTTAGACGCCCGAGAGGTTGCACACAACCTGTAAAAACGCAGCAAGACTCACCACGTGATCACCCAAACCGATCTAGGGTTCGGTAGGGGCGATATAGAGCGTGATCTCCCGCCGCGAGAGCTTGAACGACCGGAAGGATCCGTTAGGAGGGCGCACGAAGGGTCTTCTAGGGTCGGCGAGGCCACCTAGAACGCCGGCGAAATTGGCCGAGAACGTCGTCGAACAGCAGGGTTAGGGTTTGGAAGAGATAAAAAGTAGAGAGATATGTTGTGTTTGACGATTTGTTGTAGATGGGATCAAATCGGTCATGAACCTCTTATTATATAGAGGGGGTGGTCTTATCCCCTTAGAAAACCGCCTTAGATACATTTCCAATCATTAAACTTGCCCAAAAACCGATTAGGAATTAAATCGGTTCGAATCATAGTTTTCCAACTCCCTGGAAAGTAGAGACAAAATTTCTGGACACCCGAGACATGTCTAGGGTCTAGTTGATAATTCTCCCAAAATTCATAATTAATTTATCCGACTTCAAACGAGGCAAACCATATATGTTTTTCGATCAGCGCGACGAGAGGAATGCAATGGTGAAGTCCATTATTGATTTTGAGAAACTTGACCAAATCGTCTTAGCCAACTTCGTTAGAAGGCTAAACCGATTTCAGGGGCTAGGCCGTCGGTTTAGCCGAATTAGGACCATGTTGTCTACCTTCCAGCGTGTCCATGGCTTTCCTATCATATTCATGTTACCAACAATACCATCGGACATTTTTGGATGTCAACAGATGGGATGTAGCACCGGCTGCTGCGGTCGTCCAGTCCACGAATGACTTTGTGTCCCATGCTGCGCTACGGCTCCGGAATGACTCGGATCACAAGTTACAAAATGTCCACATGGTGTGATTTCGCTGGACCCCGCGCTATAGTTGAGGACAATCCCTACCTATATTTTTTCACTCTTGGAATCAACCCGCGAAAAGTACAGAAATTTTGAAGGATCAAAATCCTAAAGTAAAAATTCATATGACACCCTTTATTAAAACAAAGGAATATTTCCATTAATTCCTTATAAATTCCTATGGATTGGCTGGACCATTCTGAAGGAATTTGGGAGCAAACTGAACATGAGTCCTAACCTGATTGTTTTGTTTCATGTTTTTTTTTCCAACATTGCTTCCAAAGAAAAGTAAACCCTATAGGATTTGAAGTTGATAGGACACTCATATCTACATATCGAATAATCCTGTCACGGAAAATTAAAAAGCTGCCTGCCATGGTTAATCGGGCCATCTACAAATCATATATTTACCCCTTTATGCTATACTAGTTTCTTACATACATGTCTTTCTTGGGGAAAAATATAAATAACGATACCCTGATAATACTTCCGGGTGAAATGCTACAATGGTAGATCCATACGCTTGCGGATAAATATCTACTATGGCAAGATCTATCAACCACCATCCAACAGGGTCACTATCGATCTTAATCCTCGTGAATGATGTTGTGGGGACGACGGTGTTGATGTTTCTAGTGTAATCATCAATTTGGTGGTTGCACTTAGAAATGTCAACACGCATTTCTAGCGCCGTTATTAGAGATGGGTTTTAAACCTATTTCTATTGATTGCACTAAGAAATGCCAACATGAAGTGAATGTGATCTATCGAGAAGAAACACAAGATTTAATGGTGTTAGATTTCTTTTTAGAGCCTTTGACATAGATCATGCCAGCATGGAGGGGTTGTTGGCCTCATAAGGTAGGTCGGTCGACCGCCTCCCCTATGGTGGGCCCACATGCTCAGATTTCTCATGTGTTGATAAGTTCTACATAAAAATTCCTCAAATACTAGTGGAATTTGGTATTGATAAAAATGTGTTTTTGAGGCCATTGGCGGTGATTCCAGTATGTAAATTTGTGCCATTTTCATCATTAACTAGCCTTATATATGTTTGGTTTGATAATTGAGAGAACAAATGGGGTGTTGTGACTTAAAAATGGTTAGGTCCACATCACAGATGAGCAAGGATGGCACACATGTATCGTGGTGGTGACCAAATAATGATCGAGTTCTCAACATGGAAAACAAAAATGAGGAAAACAAAACCCAAGGGCTCAAGGCAAAGGCATAAGCTATGGAAAGGTATAAGCTATGGTAGTTTATTTCGCAACCAAGACGTTAATAGAGTGTGTGATCGGATTTATGATAGATGGTTGTACTATTGAAATGGGAGCTCTAATTGATCCTATGGCATTAGAAATATCACATATTTCTAGCATACAATGTTGAAGGATTCTAATATGTTAAGTCAAGCCAATATTTTTCTAAACCAAGCCGGCTGAAGAGCTGCCGATTATTATATTTAGAGTAAAGTGTAGAGGCGGTCCCTAAACTTGCACTCGCTATGTCATCCCGGTCCCTAAAGTTGTAAATCGGTTGTTTGGGTGCCTAATCTATCCTGTTGCCTCGTTTTGGTCCAATCGGCAGCTCAGGTGTACAGTAATTTTGTAAGAAACCCCGTGCATAGCCAAGGAACATTAGAAGGGCCTGGGGCCGCCCCGTCGCTAGCCCGACTTCCTTTCTCGGTCGCCGCAGTCGACGAGGGCGGCCGCGACGGCATTGCGCGATCGACTGGAGCTGAAGCGGAGACTACGATGGCGACCACGGCGGCCTTGCACGATCCACCGTGCGGTGGCTGCACAGGAGAGGATACGGTGGTGGACCACTCCATCGAGGCTGGCAAAGCAGAAGCCAAAGAAAATGAAGGCATCCACATCTACGCCAAGGAAGGACATAGCTATATCTGAACAAGAAATTGACTGTTGATGTTGGAGACAAGGGAGATGATGGCACTGGTGGAGTCAATCAACATGCGAGTCATGCTTCCAGATTATGAAATTACGGTGGTGGACCATTTTCCATCGATGGCAAACATTAAATAAACAGAAGCAGCAAGAAAAAAAAAAATGAAGGCATCCACATCTACGAAACCGATAAAATTTAGACAAAAAGTAACTTATTTTATTCAGAAAACACATAGATTATAACCCATTTAACACAAAACATTAAATAAAAATATGACAATTGCCTATTGATGTTAAGAGACAAGTGTGCGAGTGGAGATGATTGAACCTACAAGAGAAGAGGAGAGAAAATGGAGCAATCAACATGCGAGATTCTAAAAATGCTTCCAACGGAAATTTCAGAAATTTCGATATTTCGAGAAATTTTTTCAGAGCACAATATGGATTGCTATAGCTCCTAAGCATGAAATCAGTACATTGCAGAGTGGGCAAATAGCCATTACAATTCTATACAGCATAAGCATTGAGAACAATGCCACAAATACAAAGATGATGAATTTCATCGCCATTACAATTTGTTCGGAATCAATCTGCATGTGCCTGTTCTCCTAAATCATTTGAACTGGAGCTCCTATGTCCATTGCCTCGCTGCACCGTTTGCTCCTCTATCTGTCAGCCTGATTCCCCTGAATCAACCTGATTCAGTCCATCACAGGGACGAGGTGCCGAAGCTGCTGCAGGGGCCTTAGCTCGCCAGGTGCCGCGACGCATCCACCAAGGATGAGGGTGCCGCCGCTTAGGCCACCGCACCATATCTCCCCGCCGCCGCCAGGGCCAGCGCCGGAGGAGGGCTCGGTGGCGCTTAGCGCATCGAGGGGGAGTTGGTGATGCTCGGTGTCGGGGCGCGGCGACGGAGGCTACGGTGGATGTACAACGCCGAGCTCCTGATTCAGTCTCGACGGAGCCTAGGCCCTTGTAATCGCACTGGCCTGCTCACAGGGTCCTTTTTGCAAGATTACGGAGCACCTAGGCTGTGGATCGGACCAAAACGAGGCAACCGGATAGATTAGGCACCCAAACGACCGATTTACAACTTAGGGGGATTTAAAGTGCAAGTTTTAGGACCTAGGCACTTTTACTCTTATATTTAAAACATGAAGAACCTAATCTGGGTAATACAACAGAGCAACAATACCCCGAAATTGGCACATACAGTAACTGATTCACTCAGGACAAGCCAACAATAAATTTACTTTTTGCAGTTACAGATATCTTTTGACGTACTCCTCCATGCGGGTATACTGGACCTCTGGGTACAACAGAGTAGCCTCCGCCCGTCCTCACCGATTTAAAAATTTGTCAAGCAACGTTCATAGAAAAAGTGGTAATAATGTCCCACTCCGACTTGATTGGCAAAAGTCGGTACCTGCATATCCACGAAAAAAGCATAATTTAGGTTCAATAGGGATATATGTAATGACAATTTTCTTGAACACTAATTTTTTGGAAATATAGTACCGACAATGTTTTTTTTTTACTAGTAATGTAGTAGACTACGTGCATCAGTATTCAATCTTGAAGTAGGATGATACCATGTTTGATCTATGATGTATTCATGTGTGCTGGTTTCAGCGGAAATCACATCTGTTCACACTAAACGATAACTGGTCTGATCACTCTACTAATCATAGGTGTAACTAATAATTACACAAAGAAATAATCTAAATCATGTGCATAGGATTTTTTAAAACAATCCTTGCATTTCCCTCAGACATATAACTTCTGTATTTACCTTTCATTGATGCCAGGAATTCAACTGTGGGAATGTGGATTTTCTCCAAAACATTTCCAGAAAGCTTTTCCCATTTCACGATCACATCATTGTGGGTCAGGATGTTGTCTTGTGGTCTTAGATGTACTGTCTTGTTCAATGTGCGAGGATCATCAGCAGATTAGATTGTATATATGTTGCAACATCGTCTTCATCACAAAAATATAGCTGCATGGAACATATATATCTTGTTACTATGTAGTTACAACCATGTTATCACTTCTAGCTTTACAAGGGGCATGCTCAATATTGGCTTACATTCAGATAAAATGGTAAAATCATGTGTACATAGTATATATCGTAAAGTTATATTTCAAGTAATTTACTGGAAACATGCAAACATGCCCTGTTATATAATGAAAGCTAATTATTTGTGAGGAATTAAAGAAACATTAGTGAAAATGGGTCTTGATGTCAAGACTAATAACTACAAAAGCAACAAAGTACGGAGGAGATCGAGGAACAAGTACCGTACAATGTTTTACCTTTGACATTGCCGTCTCCATATACACGAACTTTCTCTTTGGGTGGCAAAGGTGTGCCCATTTGACATAAGTATGGGCAAAAATAACCAGCAAAGAGATTGGCAGAAATATAGGCGTGTGGAATGTTGGCCTCTTTTATTGCCCGTCGTAGGTCCATCTTTTCATCAAACGAAACCCTTCCTGGTTCAAGAGCATGCCCCATCTTGGATGGATCAACGCCGAATTCTAATTGTGTTGACATCCAAAATTTGCCAGGAGTATTTTTGGAAGATTGAGGATGTGGGGGAAGGTCATATATATGCTGGAGGTCAAGTGACGTCATCAAAAGATCAACAAATCCAGGCGGCTTAGGCCACTCACAATGCAGACTCTATCATAGAGTCTAAGACTATTTATTACCTTGGGTATTGTGGACTTCGAGTCTAAATAAGACTAGGAGTCTTAGTTTTTTCCCATAAATACACTGCCAAATCAGCGCCACATCATCAAAATGCAATAAATTTGAAGGTAATAAATAAGCTTAGACTCTACGGTAGAGTCTCGTGACCGTGAGTGCCCTTAGCTAGCTTGATACCGCGGCCCCTCCTCCCACTCGGCCTAGCCGCATGCTAGGATGGTGGTGTGCATGAACCGGCTTAGCCGGGTCTCAAGTTGGCTATGTCGATTTCCACTTAAACAACGCCGAGGCACCGGATGGCCCGCAAAACCGGCTAAGCCGGGCGGCCCACCGGGCTTAGCCGGGCTGTATTCGATACTGAACTAATTTTGTTTCTAATTGGTTTTTGAAGGGTTCGATGATTGGAAACGATCTAAGACATTTCCTAAGGAGATAAGACTACCCCTCTATATAATGAGAGGTTCACGGCCGATTTGATCCTATCTACATCCAATCAATCAAAATACCCAAAAACTCTCATTTGCCCTTATTTTCTCTCTTCTCAACTCCTCTACCTTGTTGTCCGGCGACTTTCTCCACTAATTTTGCGGGCATCCTAGGCGGCCTTGCTGGTCCTAGGAGAACCCTCCTCGTAAGGCCCTCCCCGACGGATCTTTCCAGAGGGCGCCCGAGGTCGTTTGTTTTACAAAAACCGAGTTCTACATCGGCCCGATCGATCTCGCTTTTGGCCGGTTACACTGCGGTTCTTGCTGTTTTTCAGGTTGTGCGCAACCTCTTGGGGCGTCTTAGACCCGCTGGTGTATTGGAGCGGTCACCGATTTGTGTCAAAAGATGATATAAGACGTTGCATGATGGGAAGATTGGAAGCCATTATTGGGTAAAAAAAAAGATGGCAAGGGTCAACAAAAACACAAAACTTATTTTGTCGCTGGTATGGGATGGGATTCGGAGACACCGGTGTCAGATTCCGGCTAGATTGGGCCAGAATTGACACTCGAATTGGGGAAGATCGGGGTGAGGATGGTGATGACGGCGCAGGGGCGGTGTAGGGGTAGCCGCGGCCGGCCCGGGCGGCGGCGGGGGCTATCGGGGCGGGTGGCGCGCTACCGGGCGGCGGCGTGAGGGCAAAAAGTGGGCGGCGCTAGGGGAGGAGGCAGGAGAGTTGGGATAATTTTCTTTATTGCTTGCTTGTTCCCCCTAGAGATTACATGCCTCTTGCTTATATAGCCCGACTAGTGGGACTTGTAATCTAAGCAATCTCTATAAGGTTTCCTTATATGACTGGAATACCTTTTACAAGCAATTCCTATTTTATTATTTCCTAATAAGGGTCTCCATTATAGATGAGATAGCCCCTTGCACACCAAAAAATTACCTAAGATAATCCTAACTTGAAAGCGAAGCAAACTCGAGTCGCACGGGAGAGGGAAAGCGGGCGGGCGGCGTGGGCCGCCCCCCGCCAAGGCGCCGCGCCCCCTCCCCGGCCGGGCGGCCGTCGCGCTTGGCCCAATTAGCCACTCGGCTAGCCCACTCGATCATGACATTTCCCCACCGCTCGACGAGGGCGGCAAAGGCCCACGTGCCACCCAACCCACCGTGTGGTGGCGAAAGGCACGCCGATCGGGAAGTGACAATTCCAGCCCGAAGTAGAGGACGAGAGGGCCGCACTTGTCGTTGTCGCCGCTGCAGATGCCGGAGTCCTTTGTCGGAGAAGGAGAAGTCGAGGTGGAAATCGCCAAGTAGATGCTGAACTTGAAGAAGCTCGGGCTGCACGAAGGACGATCCGCCCATGCACGACGCATGACGGAGGCACCGAGGGTGCCCGATACCAAGCATCTAGCGAGTCAGGGGTGGAGACGTAGGGTAAGTCGCCCAAGACCGCCACCTTTGCATGGAGCTGCCTCGCAGTAGACGCGGTCGAAGTGACGAGGTGGCGACGAGGTGAAGTCGAGGAGGCAGCCGTAGAGGAGGTCGCCGGGCGTGCCGACGGGGGTCCAACCTGCCTCTCCTTTGTCCACGGGTGCCAACCGTGATGTTGTTGATGCGAAGAAGACGCCGCCGTTGTTGTCGAAGAGGAGGATGGTGGCACCCTCGATCCGCCGCCGAGGCGTGCCTCGAGAAGAAGGACGCTTGCCGGGAACGCCCGATCCTCCCGAGGACAATTGGGGAGGTGGAAGCCCATCGCTACGCCGCGGGAACGAACGTTTCTCCCCCGCCAGAAGTCCCCGAGAAGCTCAAGCAGCGGGGATGTAGTAGCGGTGGAAGTACCTTACGATGCCATAGCGAGACTCCACTAGAACGCTTGATCCCAGCTTGATGGCGTTGGAGATGATCCCGAGCTCCTTGTTGGTAGTTGTGCCCAATTGCAGCTCGCTGATCACGCCGCTTGTCGCCCCTCGATGTCGCCCATGGCAACAAAGAAGACATTGCTGTCCCGGCATGCGGTCACACACAGGCAGCCGCTATGTCACCGCCGAGGCCACCTAGATGGGCGCCGGGCGACCGCCGGGCGCTGCCGCGGCCCTTGTTGGCATCGTCCGGCTCATCGCCCGTTATAGCGGGCGGGCAAGGTCGGTGGCCTCCTCCAATCGAATGAGGCTCGAACCATTCGAGCGTGTTGTGAAGAAGCTCCCCGTAGGCCTCCCACGAAGAGGCCGACACGGTGGCACCGGCCCCTCGAGTTCCATGCGTAGTGCATAGTTCTCGGCGCCGATGTAGTCGCTTAGCTTGCCTCCCCGGGAAGGCGCGTACGCCCGGTGTCGAGGTAGGCGGTGGTCCGGTGATGGCGTAGGGCGGTGAGTGAACTCATCCCACTCGATCGAGAGTTCGCCTTGGATAGATCCATGAACCCGCATCGGCAAAGAATACCCACAAGGTGGAAAGCAACGTAACTCACGTAGTCGGGCCGGGCGATTTCCAAGTTAAGCCGAAGAAGAGTTCTAGCTTGGCGGCCGTGAGGTCGGGTCATCGGTGCCGCCGCATTCTCGACTCTGCGCACGCCGCGGACGAAGCGAGGGGGATGTGATGCCGGGTGGCACCATGGGGCCGGGCGCCGCTGGTGGCGGTCGCACGCCGCGGTGGCGCCGTAGGGGGCAGGGGTGCCGCGGTTGGCACCATCTCTCGCCGGGCATCCCGCATGGTTGCGTGTCTCTGGGAGGACAGTGGCAGCCGGTGCCGCGGTGTCGCTGAGGGTGACGCCCATGACGGCCGAGCGCTATTAGCAACGCCATCATCTTCCTCCACCGAGGATAGCAGGTCCGAGCCGCCGACATAACCGCCGGCAGGGGCGGCGGCCGCGGCGTAGGCGTCGCCCTATGCCGCCGGCGGCGGCTGGCTGGGCTGTCCCGGGCGGGTCGCCGTGTATCGCAAGGGTCCTCGACGATGTAGACGCATTCCATCCGCATAGGCGAAGTCTCGATGTCGCCGGCGCCGGCCGATCCGATCCGTCGCCGAGAGCGCTTCAACGCCGGGGTGAACTCCTTCATCTCGAAGCCATGGGTGGTGGGAATCGCCCCGGTCTCCGATACCAGCCGGCCGATTCGGCTAGATTGGGCCGGAATTGACACTTGAATTGGGGAAGATCGGGTGAGGATGGTGATGACGGGCAGGGGGGGGGCGTAGGGGCGAAGGTGCGTGGGGGGGCGGGTATGGGGCGCTATGGGCGCTACCGGGCGGCGGCGTGAGGGCGGGGCAAATGGGCAGCGGGGGGGAGGAGGCAGGAGAGTTGGGATAATTTTCTTTATTGCTTGCTTGTTCCCCTAGAGATTACATGCCTCTTGCTTATATAGCCCGACTAGTGGGACTTGTAATCTAAGCAATCTCTATAAGGTTTCCTTATATGACCGAATACCTTTTACAAGCAATTCCTATTTTATTATTTCCTAATAAGGCTCTCCCTTATAGATGAGATAGCCCCTTGCACACCAAAAATTACCTAAGATAATCCTAACTTGAAAGCCGGCAAACTCGAGTCGCACGGGAGAGGGAAAGCGGGGCGGCAAGGGCCGGCCTCCTCAAGGCAAGGCCAAGCGCCCCGGGCCCCTCCCCGGGCCGGCGGTCGTCGCGTTTGGCCCAATTAGCCACTCGGCTGGCCCATTCGATCATGACAACCGGTGTCGCCATGGATGACGGAGTCGTCGGGGCCTCGTGGAACCACGCGGGTCTTAGGATATGACACTCGATTTCTCGTTTGTGCATGGTATGGGTTGGGATTCCAAGACACTTTATCTATTTACTTATTGTCCGGGCCTGTTTAGAATATCGCATAGATTTTCTGTTTGTGTTTTTTTTTCCAAATTTGAACTGGTTTCAAAAAAAAAATTCTATGACTACCGTGAAAAATCCTTTGTTCTAATCGGTATCGTTGTAAAGTCAAATTAACAAAATGACTTGGAATGGAAGCAGCCTTCTAAACCGCAACAAAGTAGTAGAACTAGTAGATAATCCATAGAATAAACAACGGTGGTCTCGAAGCGGTGCCGTAGCCAACCGCCTCTCCTCCCCCGCTCGCCCCCCGCCGCCTCTCCTCCCCTCCCCCCCCCTCCCGGCTCGGGCGAAGCTCGCCTCATCTTAGCGGGTAGGGAGGGGGCCCCCCGCCGGCCGAGGTAGGTAGTAGTTCTAGGTGGTGGTTCCATGCTCAAGGTAGTAGCTGGTTGTATGGCATCCTCCCGCAGGCACGCCGTCAGCCGTGGTTCTCTATTGACGGTGAACCAACCGCAAATCAAACACCGCCAACATACACCAAAACAAGCTAGAGATAGGGATTATAAATTAACAAATTCCATAGTTTTGGTGTATACCTGGCTTTGCAGGTACAACTCAAGGATATGTGCACTTTGGGCCAAAATACAAAGAAAGGAAGAATAAAAACAATAAATAGAAAAAGGCCCAAAGGAGCCAAATGGCAAGCCAAGACAACTTACCTCGGTTGGGTCACGAACTCAAAGCTTCCAACACCGACACCAAGCCCAACATGACGAAATAGGACGCCACGCCAAGTTTGGGCCGATTTGGGTTCGACAAGGGTGCGACAAGCACCATTCTTTTCCGCCGGTGGGGGCCAGAGAGGCGAGGCGGTTCCTTTACTCCGAGGAACGTCGGTGGCGGTGTTGTCCAGGTGCGTTGAACCTTGCAACCGCCTCTCCTTGGTCGGTTTGGCCATAATGGAGGGAGGAGACACATTTCCAAAGATACCCCTCCACTCAAGCTATAAAAGGAGGCCCTCTACTCTCTTCCAAAAACACCAATTCCACACAACACAAGGAAGAGCCACAATGTAGAAGAGAGGAAGAAGCTCCCACTCCACTCTTATTCTTCATCTTCCTCCTTCTTAGTTCTAAGGGAGAGTGAGAGAGGGAAGGCTAGAAGAGGGCTTGGCCTCTTCTCCATGGAGTCCCGTGTACCCCGATTGCAAGGCATCGGATCTCGGTGGCCGGAGTGCCGGGACTTGTCGGCACCCGCCACGCTTGTACCTCTACAACCTTCTAATCATTTTGGGTAAGAATGGTTGTGTCCCTCTTTCGGCTTATTACTCTTAAGCATATTATCTAGCTATTATAGACTTGCGGGATTGATAGTTGTTCCTTCGGGCTTTGCTCTAGTAGAAGGACCCCAGGGACGGGTATGCCTTGTATACACGCTGGGGTAATAATCACTAGTGTAGACATGGTGTCTAGGCTAGGGGTTATCTATCTTTTGGCGATCCAACGGTTGAGGGGTAGGCGGCCGGGTCATGACAGCTTTGTCCGGCCCCTTCTAATCCCCCACGCTCGGGCTGTAGCGCAAAGGTAATTGCCGGTCTCCATCCCGCTTTGGGCGATTGCCGGTGCCCGGCGTAAGGACATAACAGCCAAGTGATCCCCGCTAGAGAGTTTGAGCCCATAAAGATACCACACCGCGGATACAGATCGCCAAAAAGAACTCTACCGAATTGTTCGCAGTGGTTCTATCCAAGCCATGGGCCACAAACAACTCCTAGAAGGCAATGGAAGCATAGCTACGGTGACTTCTATTGTAACTAGGATAGAACACTAGTCGTTACCTTGTTTAGAGTTCGGGTGTTCGGTTCCTCTACCGACAACCCTCTCTCAGATCCGACTAGGGTCAGAGCGAAGTTCCTTGGCCCCTTGGACTATAAAAGGCTGCCAAGGAACACCTCATAGAGGAGAGCACAAACATACAGATACAAGCTTGGCCGATTCCGGGCTAACCCCATCAATCAAAAAACTCATGCCGACCAATTATAAGTCTTTAGCCGATCGATTCAAAGATAAAAAACCCCATCAATGTCACCGCAAGAAAAAACAAAGGCTCACGCCGACCGGACGTCAAAGGTCTTTACTCGATCCCCCGATCGAGGGCCCGAACCAAAGAAGATAAAAACCCCGCATCTCCATGTCATCGACAAGCGAAAGAACAAACCGCCCCAAGCCAAAGTGTTCGCGAGAAGCTCCGAGAATCGAACAAACCGCCTCGGTTCACCAACCGGAAGAACCCGGTCGAAACCAACTTCGGGGAAGGTGGACAACCGACTCAAACATCGACAATATGGGCACGCTTGGTAGGGGCTCGCCGAAACTTTTTTTTTAACACCTCTGGATATCAGCACGAATGAGTCCAAAGTGAACCACTAATACATCATGAGTACATCGAGTTTTGGGCGAGGAGGACGTATCATCTTCGATCATGGGCTTGCGAGATCGCACCACCATAGGCCCAACATGTGAAACTCGAGGCTACACCATCGTGGAGCCCCAAGCCAAAGAACTAGAACTCGCCGAGAAGCTTTCCTATATAAAGAATCGACCATTGTACAACACAACACACTTGAGCTTCAATTCCAATTCCGAAACCGCCTCGAGGGAAGGAGAACAAACTCAAAGCTTGTACCTTCGGAACCAACAAGGAAGAACCCAAACCCTAAACCAACTCGGGAAGGTGGACAACCAGACTCAGTTTACGGATTCGCCAAAGGAAACTGTGGTACGACTGACAACCCGGCTTTGATACGTGTTGGGAAGCTACTCCAACTCGAAAACTTTTTTAAGCCAACACCGATAAAACCTTAGAGAACCCCTCTCTACCTACCAACTCGAGAAAGAAGGCGAATTCGATATAACCCCTCGACACCAGTCCAGATTACCTTTTAGTTTCCTACAGACTACGCAACGCAAATGCTCGCTCACAGATTCAAGAAGCGCCAAGACAACTAAAGAGAAGATTGAGATTCCTTTTGAGGGCGCCCAAAGAGGGCTCATATTGACAAGAACCCCAGAGGAGTGCATCATCCACTGGCCAAGAACCCTCGACAAAGCCAACCGTCAGACAACGGGAACAACTGAGGAGAACCATCATCATAAGCCTTATCCCAGGCGGAAGGAGTGGAGGCCCAAAGCTACGACAGCCAATGAAGTCTTTGTGGTGACTACGGCTCGCACCCCGCTTACCCGACCGAAGCACCGACATCGATCCATCGACGAAGGCCTATCCAACATCTCGGCGGACGAAAAGAACCCTTGAAGACGAAGGAGAGAACACCAATGCCAAGAAAGGCCGAGAAGGAACAAGCCGGAAGGGAGGACGCCGAATCAGGGCAAACTCGCGCGATGCAAGCCCCGAACAAATATCGCCGACCGCATGAATATGAGAGGCTAAAATCTAAAAGAGAAGTCAAGATGATCAACGAGCAACCCGAAAGGCTACAAGGGTTGATTGACCGCCTAAAGATCGCCACCGACCGAAAGTGACGGGGAGAGACTCATCAAGGAGGCACCGCAAAAGGCTATCCGAGAAAGAGATCCCGTGACACCGCAAATAAGGCAAACAAATTTCCTCATGCTCCAAGAAGTCGATCCAATGTCTTTGAAAGGTCGGAAGACCGAGGGTTCCAACAACTCCGTGCCACCCCGAGGGATGGTAGACAAGCACTGTAGACCCCCGAGGGAAAGCCCCGCACCAAGACCAAGCCACGAGAAGAAGTCGCAGAGTCAACATATCGACATACCGAACTTATCCAAGAGGAGGAAGAACCTCAGAGGACTTGAAGAAAGAGCGGCGGAAAGCTACGACAGTTCCCTTGCTTCACGAAAGATTGCAAGAAGTCAAGCTATCCCCAAAGTTCAAGCCTTCAAACCACTCAAAGTACGATGGGGAAAACAGAGCCCGCATAATGGCTCGTAGTCTACTCACAATCCATTGAGCTGGCCGGAGGAGATGATGACGCAAAGCCGCTTTCTTTCCCATGGCCCTAGAGGCTCTACCGCTCCAATGGTTCGACAAGATCGAAGAGGGCTCAATCCGACATCGGGAAGACCTAGAGAGAGCTCTCAGAGCAACTCTCAGGAATCATCACCCATCCTATTACCTAGGCCGAGTTAAAAAGCCTCAAGCGTAAGCTAGAGAATCCCCGAGAGATTACTACCAAAGATTTAGGGAGATGAGATCCCAAGTACATGACATCACCGAAAGAGAAGTGATAGACGCCTTCGCAATGGATTTTCTCAAGATGGCAGTTCTCGATTTCTACAAGGACAACCCGAGGACTAACGAGCAAGCAGTTCAAGCTATCGTTGAGAAGATGATCGAGCCGAAGAAAGAACTCGAGATCGCTTCCGAAAGAAAGAACTGTGAAGCCCCCGAAGAAAGATCGTAACAACTCTCAACAAAGAAGAAGCGAGGACTGCATAATACCGTCGCGAATGGCGGAGAAGTCAAAGAAACCTTTACAAACAAAGGTTCAACAACAACAACAATAGCGACAGAAATGTAAGCAACATCAAGCCGAAGACCTACCCCAGATCTACCACCCGAGCTCCGCAGACACGCCTCGAAACCGCACCACATTCCAGAGAAGTACAAGGGAGGAAACAACTCGCCGAAGGGAAACAATCAAGAAAACAGAGAAGAAGCCAACAAAGAGCCAAAGAGGGGATTTCCCCGAAAGCAACGAGATCTTTGAACGCCATATTCTCTCCGAATACCCGCTTCAAAGAGCAAGAGACAAGACAAGTTAGCACTCCGATCAATCATGGCAAAGAACCCGCAGCATTCACGCTACCTCAATTGGTCCCAATACCCGATTCAGGGTTCACGTGGAGGATCAATGGACAAGTGTGGGCAACGCCGGCCTATATCCCCCGGGTACTAGAACCCACGATAGCCGGAGGACCGCTACCAAAGTGTTGATCGACGGAGGAGCCGGATTGAACATCATATTCTAAACACTAGACAAAATGGGACAGACCTCTCCAGCTAATCGCTCCTTCAAGCACTCCCTTCTACGAATAGTACCCGGACGAGCAAAGAATACCAGCTTGACAAGTCACCTTGCCACATTTGATCTCCATCAAATTACCGGACGGAGTACATCAAGTTTGGTGACAGATCTCGAGTCACCATACCATGCCATTATGGGAATACCGCTTTATCGCAAAATTCATGGCTATTCCACACTACCCGTATCTTCTACTAAAGATGCCGGCAAGACCTTATGGGGTTCTTTCCATCAAGGGAGACCTCAAGAAAGCTTTTGAGTGTGACGCATAAGCCGCGGAAATCGCAAACAAGACAGGGAGCTCTTGGGGAAAAAGGAACTCAACCCGATGGCGTAAGATACAAATCCGTAAGAACTCGAGATACCGCCAAGAAGCAAGCAATTTCGATCCCACCGTAAGAAGCCGACGCCAAGCACATTGATCCAGACAACAGCGACTCCATCCAAGACGGCGATCATCGCCCCACCTATCTCCAAAATAGGAACTCGCGCCACCGCCTTCCTAAGGCAACACAAAGATATATTTGCCGAAACCAGCCAGACATGCCCGGGCATCAAGGAGCCGGCCGAGCAATGCACTGACATCAATATGGGGTCCAAACCCATCAAGCAAAGACTAAGGAGGTTCTCACCGTAAAAGAAGGAAGCCATCAAAAAGGAGATCGCTGGCTACCGCAGCCAGATTCATCGAGAAATCCTACATCCCGACCGGGCTTGCTAACCCGGTTCTCGTTCGTAAAAAGAACACCTCCGACCGGGCGAATGTGTGTGGACTACACGACCGAACAAGCATTGCCCAAAGGACCCCTCCGGCTACCAAGGATTGACCAAATAGTGGACTCCACAGCAGGATCCGCTTCTACTATCGTTCTTGATTGCTACCAGATATCACCGTGATTGCAATCAAGAAAGAAGATCAGAGCAAGACCTCTTTCATCACTCCCTTCGTGCCTCATCGCTAAAAAACAATGTCCTTCTGACCGAAGAACGCCGGAGCAACGTATCAAAGAGCGATACGCACTTGTTTGGGAGAGCAGATTGGTAAAAATGCCGAGGCATACGTAGATGATGTGGTGGTGAAGACCAGAGAACCGTAAACTCGATTCAAGATCTAGAAGAAACTTTCAAGAACCTCAACAAGTGGAAATGGAAGCTCAATCCAACAAAAAATGCCTTTGGAGTACCTTCGACAGCTACATCGGGTTTCTTGGTCAGCAAATGAGGCATTGAAGCCTAGTACCAAGCGATCAAGGCAATCAACGAGATGACACAACCCCCGCCGCCAAGGACGCCCGTAAGCTCATTGTGGTGCATGGCGGCACTCAATAGATTTATATCCAAGCTTGAGAGAAAGGGCTACCCTTCTTCAAACTCATCAAGACAAAAAGGAGAATTCAAGGGACAGAGGAAGCAAACAAGGCGCTTGAAGAACTCAAGCAATACCTTACAACAGCCCAAAGTCCTAACAACCCAAAAGTTCAAGAAGAACTCCCGCTATACATAGCAAAGAACAAATACGCTGGTCACCAAAGAATCATCGTAGAAAGAGAAGAGCCCGAGCAACCCAACAAGGTCCAGAGGCCAGTTTACTACGTGAGCGAAGTTCTATCCGAGTCCAAGGCTCGATATCCTCACGTACAAAAACTACTCTACACCATACCGATCACATCAAGGAAGCTACGACACTACTCGACAAATACAAGATAACAAAGGGTAACCGATTCACCACTAGGCGACATCCCGAGGAACGTAGATTCAACAGCCAATATCAAAATGGGCAAGAGAACTCTGAGCACTACATCTAGAGTTCACCCCAAGAAGAGCAATCAAATCCCGTGCACTACCGATTTCATAGCAGAATGGACAGAGCTCCAACAACCCACATCCGATTTTACATCAAGAAACATTGGAACATGTACTTCGATGGATCGTTGAAGCTAGGGGAGCAGGAGCCGGGATTTTATTCATATCTCCGTAAGGAAGACAACTCAAGTACGTGTAGATCATGTGGCAAGTTACAAACAATGAGGCGTAGTATGAAGCACTCATCCATGGCCTCAAGATAGCAAGAACTTTGGGAATAAAGAGACTACAAGTATACGGCGACTCCGCAGTTGTCATCAATCAAGTCAACAAGGACTGGACTCGCACAAAGGACAAAGATGGGCCTCTATTGCTGTATACGCAAGCTCGAAAAGAACTTCCAAGGCCTTGAGATCCCACACATGCTTAGAGATGCGAACGTGGCGGACGCGTGCTAGCCAAACTCGGATCCGACAGAGCCCAAGTCCCACCAGAGTATTCGCCGAAGAGCTCTCAAAACCATCCATCAAGGAGAACCTTAAGAAGACAACATGGAGCAATCACCTCTAAACGGAGTAATGATAATCTCTCGCAGTCGAAGAACAACTTCCCGGATCGAAGACATCATAAACTTCATCAAAAACAAGACACTACCCGAAGACAAAGCTGAAGCAACCAGGATCTTGAGAAGAAGCAAGAACTACGACTCATCAAAGACAAGCTTTACAAGAGAGCAAAGATCATCGAGTACTACTCAAATGCATAAGTTCAAGAAGGAAAGGATATCCTCCAAGAAATCCACTCGATATCGTGGGGAACCACGCAGGGCCAAGAACCCTCGTGGGCAAAGCATTCGTAATGTGATACCACCGCCAACAACCCTCAAAGATGCGTAAGAACTCGCCAAGACGCGCAAAGGATGCCGATGTTTGCAAGACAAGCGCATGTTCCAAAGACACAACCTGATTTGCATACCACCATCATGGCCTTGTTCGTGCTGGGGACTGGATCAAGTCGGACCACTTAAAAGAGCCAAAGGAGGATACAAATATATCTTCGTCGCCATCGACAAATTCACCAAATGGATAGAATACAAGCCATTGGTCAACTACAGCTCCAACAAGGCAGTCGAGTTAATCCAAGAGATCATGCACAGATTTGGGATACCCAACAGATCATCATCGACCCTGGATCACCGCTCACGGCGGCGCACTTGAAGATTGGGCATAAGATCGCGGGCATACGGATAGACTCACGCTCCGTAGCACACCCTCGTGCTAATGGACAAGTGGAAAGAGCAAACGGACTCATCCCATCGGATCAAGCCAAGACTATATGAAGAACTCAAGGACTACGGAGCCAAGTGGATTGAAGAACTCCCAAAAGTTGTCTGGGGCCTAAGAACTCAAATCAGCAGAGCAACGGGCTACTCACCCTTCTTCCTGACCTATGGATCAGAAGCCGTCCTACTAGCAGACCTCATATGGAGCTCTCCAAGGATCGAGCAATTTGAAGAAGGAGAAGGAGAACAGACAAGAAGACTAGAAATCGACTGTGTGGAAGAAGTAAGAACAAACGCCATCCTCCAGAACGCAAGATATCTGCAAGGACTCAGAAGGCACTACGACAAGAGCACACGTCCAAGAAAACTCAACCCAGGAGATCAAGTACTCAAAAGAAATCAAAAGACGGAAGGCAAGCACAAACTGCTCAGCCCATGGGAAGGACCATATTTCGTCAAAGGAGTACTGGGACCAGGAACCTACAAGTTGATGACAATGCAAGGAGAAGAAATTAGAAACTCTTGGCACATAAACCAACTCGAAGGTTCTATCCATAAAAAAGGAACTCAAGGCAAATGTAAGAGAAGCGTAACGCAATAACAACTCTCCGATACTTCAAGAAGAAGAAGATCAAGCCTGAGAAGAACTCTGGACAATCCAAAAAAGGTCATCAAATACACAGCCACCGTGCACCGCAACGTAAAACAAGCCGCCTACAAAGCTGAAGCCGCATGCCTCCCACGGAGAAGAACAAAACAGCCCGAATTGGCACTTCGCAAGAAGAAGTCGACCAACGTAAGGCAAACCCGACCACCGTAACGGAGGTCAAATTCCAAGGGTGGAACCACGCGAAGTCCTAGCTCGAATAGCGCCCACACCTTAAATCCTAGCGGAAGATCATGAACTTTGACTCTTGAAAAAAAGAGGACGTTGGGATCGCCCGCCTAGGTCGCAGAGGCCATCAAGGGTCCGTAGCGCCACTATGTCCAATGACAGCGGACGGCCTTTCGAATCGGGCGTGAACGGTGTAGTGTTGTGAAATAGAAACCCATCGCCTCACACAAGTCTCTCGAAAGCAAGAGCAGCCCAAAACCAGCAAGGTGGATTGTAGTGTTATGAAATAGGAACCCAACCATCTTGACCTTCAAATCCGCTAGAAGGCACTTAAATGGGCCCGGACCGAGAACCCTTCAAGGGACGCCATGCGATAGTCCATGGACCGCATGGGAGAGCCCTAGCCCAGAAGAGGCAACCCCGAGTTAGAACAACTCTTTCAGGAGCACGACTCCATCAAAATACACTAGCATGTTCAAGAAAGGACAAATGCTAGAGGGCCTAAAGGAGAAACCAAACGGCCTGGAGTAACCCTCCGAACAATCGTGACAAGTCTCAGAAGAAGACACAAGTCACACGCTAGAAGAAAACAACCCTGGCAAAACGGAGGACGCCCCAACAACAATCAGCAAGTCTACGGAAAAGACGAGCTGACTCTTCAGAAGAACAACTCTGAAGACCAAGAGCAAGACTCAACAACAATCAGCAAGTCTACGAAAAAGACGAGCTGACTCTTCAGAAGAACAACTCTGAAGACCAAGAGCAAGACTCAACTACAATCAGCAAGTCTTCAGAAAGGGTGAGCTGAATCTTCAGAAGAACAACTCTGAAGACCAAGAGCAAGACTCAAACACCATCAGCAAGTCTACAGAGAAGACGAGCTGAATCTTTAGAAGAACAACCCTGAAGACCAAGAGCAAGACTCTATCACCTTCAGCAAGTCTACAGAAAGGACAAGCTGAATCTTTAGAAGAACAACCCTGAAGACCAGGAGCAAGACTCTACAACTACTATCAGCAAGCCTACTGAAAGGACGAGCTGAATCTTCAGAAGAACAACTCTGAAGACCAGGAGCAAGCCTCTACAACTATTACCAGCTAATCAGAGAAGACGAGCTGACACTCCAGAAAGAAGAACTCTGGAACCCAAGAGCAAGACTCCTCTCATCATGACAAGTCTCAAGAAGAAGACAAAAGTCATTTGTCGAAGAAAAACAAGCCCGACAAAACAAGAGCATGACTCTACAATTAGCCTCACCCAACTCTATAGAAAAGGCGGTCGAATCTCCGTGAGAAACAAAGACTAGATTTCAGGAGAAGAACTCGTAATTACCTTCACCAAGTCTACGTAAATAGACAAGACTGATTCCTACAGAAGAAGAACTCTGAAGGACTGAAGCAAGACTCCAATCTACTACGGCAAGACCTATGAATGTGCTAGCCAACGCGCCAAGGAAGAAACTACCTAAAGACGACAAGGACAAGTTCCTACGAT
>JADLZK010004810.1:0-75574 GCA_015847255.1 Hyparrhenia diplandra
CCTCCAGCCAGGCGCAGCGCTCTGCCACTTCATGCCGTACGCGGATCTGTTGTTCAGTGACAAGGCGGCCAACGCCTAATTAAGCAGTACAGTCGTCGTTCATCACCATCAACATGACATCTATATTTTAATTACAAATTCTATAGTTCGTGTACTCGTATATGTCCGATCAAGTCCGTGGAACATATATATGTTACTTTTTGTAAAACTGAGTATTGCTTCCGCTACGTGTAATATAACTCAGTTTACTATCATTGTTGATGCTCTTCCTTTCTTCTCAAACGTGGCCACTTTTCACTTCTCAAAATCAAAGAGAAAGCCCACTCTCTTGCTCAGCCCACAGCTAGCTCAACAACAACAACAACCTTTGCCAAACTGGCAGCTAGCATGCATGACACTATATGTTGTTGCTTAGTCCACACCGTATATTCACATAGCACAAACTCGGCTTAAATTGGCAGTCCTCAACCCCACACTGGCCGAGCAAGTAACAATTGCTTGTAACCAGGGGGCAATAAGGAGGTGTGGATGTCAATTGTGACTGATGGGCCTGGGTCTTTGTATCGCAATCTTGTGGCTCGCCCATTCAAGTTGTGTAGTGGGTTGTGGGTGCTTTAATTTGGCTTAAAGCCTTTGCATCTCAACACCTAAGCGGCGGGCATTGCGTACGGCTGGTTCACAAAGCAACGAATACCAATAGTGGAAGGATAACGGGCCGTTGCGCTTTAGGCCCACTCAGGCCCATGTTCTCTTTTTGACAGACCACCATCTTTTTGCAACCTGTTTATTCTATACATCAAGACACCAATTTTTTTTTTCCAAATTTAGACAACATCGTTTTGCTATTTTTTGCAACCTATTTATTCTATACATAGGGCACCAATTTATTCCCCAAATTTAGACAACATTGTTTTGCTATGTTTTGCAACCTGTTCATTCTACATCAAGACATCAAATAATTTAAATGTGGTAATGTTACCAACGTGGTGAGAATCTCTCATCATTTCTTAGCCAATCTACATTGTTAAAAATGGCCAGTGAATAGCTAGCGCTATTTGTCACAGACCGGTTCGATTGGGCGGTTGCGACCACGTCACCAACGATCTTCGGGGGCGGAGAAGGTGGCGTAGGGGCGGCGGTCTCTCCCGGTGGCGCGGGCGATGGCGCTAGGGGCGGCTAGGCGGCGATGGGTGGTGGCTGTTAAATGATATGTATTCCCGTGTACATCATATGTAAACGTGTCGATCTTGTCTAGTTAGTTAGAGAGGATAGATTAGCTTTGTCTTGTACCTCAAGTAACTTGTAACACAAGATGTAATCTGATCTCTTGTACCTGCTTTACGGTAGAGGCTGTTTCTACCCTATATAACACGTAGCCGGGGCGCCCCAAAGGGCAATCCGTTCCTCCTACTTTCACATGGTATCCAGAGCCTACTTCCTAACGGAGAGTTTCCATGGCTCTCGCTTCCTCTTCCTCCGCGCTTTCTACTGCACTTTCCCTGACCACCTTCTTGCCGCCGGTCTCAGAAAAGCTCAATCGATCAAACCACCAATCTTGGAAGGCACAAGTGCTAGCAGCGTTGAGGGGAGCCCAACTTGCCGATTGGCTTGATGCCAGTCACGCGCCGCCGGCAAAATACTTGCCAAAGAAGAAACCAGATGATCCTGATGAGGTGCCGGTGGTCAATCCCGCGGTACATGGGTGGCAAAAGGAGCGGATCGTGTTTCGGCTACCTCTCGACCAATCTCCATAAGGAGATCCTTGGTCATGTCAACATGGAGACGACCGCTAAGGGTGCATGGGCGGCGATCGAGGCGCTCTTTGCGTCTCAATCTCGTGCTAAGATCATTAGCACGCGGATGGCGCTCACGTCAGCGACAAAAGGTACATCTTGTTGGTGAATACTTCACTAAGATTAAGGGCTTGGCGAGATGAAATGGCGACGGCTGGCCGCAAACTTGAAGATGAAGAGTTCGTGTTGTACGTGCTGACGGGGTTAGATCAAGAATATGTTTCAATCGTGTTGGCCGTGGCGGCGCGACGTTGAGCCCATCTCCGTCGCCGAGCTGCACACCCAGCTGATCGCCCATGAGCAGCGCATTGAGATGTGCAATGGTGGAGGACGGTCCTCCGTGAACCTCGCCACCAAGGGCAAAGGTGGTGAAGGCAACTTCCGCGCGGTGGGGGGACGTGGTGGTGGCGGCGGTGGTGGCCGCAACGGTGGCGAAATCGCGGGGGCTTCACCAGCGGTGGAGGAAACAATGGCGGCGGCGGGGCACACCTCTTTTTCGGTCGGGGGTCTACTGCCCGATTTGTGGCAAAAAGGCCACCGGCTCATCGCTACTTCAAGAGGTTCGACTCAACTACAACGGCCGCCCGCTGAAGGCTGCGTCGAGCGTCACCACCTCCTCATACGGTGTCGACACCAATTGGTATATGGACCTTTGGAGCCACCGATCACATCCGCGGGTGATCTTGAACGCCTGAGCTTCCGTGACAAGTACCATGGTGGCGGCAGGTGCACGCCGCAAATGGTTCAGGTATGAACATCATGCATATTGGACACGATACATTACACGCTCCCCTTCCAACAATCTTAGATTAAACAATATACTTCATGTTCCTCAATCCAAAAAGAATCTTCTTTTTGTTCATCGATTTACAAATGATAACAATGTCTTTGTGGAATTCCATCCACGTCATTTTCTTTTGTAAAGGAGGAGGAGATGTAGGGTCGAGATGGGGACTAGAGGGGGGTTGAATAGTCCTTTCTAAGACTAATTGCGCCGGCTAAACAAATATAAAAGCGGAATTGAAACTATTCGTTTAGCCAAGACTTCACCCCTCTAGCTATGACTCTAAATCACCTCACAAAAGATCCTACACAAAGCAAATGAGGTGATAAGCCTAGCTTTAGCTCCTAACCGTTTCTATTGCAAGGTCACACAAACCTATACACTAGTACTTCAAACAAGGGTGAGCTCCTATACAATTCTAATGGGCAAAAGCACTAAGCCAATCCTAAGCTCACTAGATGCACTAAGGACAAGCCGACACCGCGCCTAACCCAAAGGCTCAAATTACTTAGCTACACAAAACTAAGCAAAGCAACTAACAAGCTACACAAGCTAGTAATTGCAAGAGCTACTCCACAAGCACAAGCACAAGGTATATAAGAATGTAAATACAAAGCTTGTGATTTGGAGAATGCAAACCACCGAGAAGAGTAGACAAGTTGACACCGGTGATTTTTTACCGAGGTATCGAGAAGCTTGCCAACTTCCCCCTACTCCTCGTTGTGTCGATCGACCAACACCTGGGTGGTTCCGTCGATGTTTCACCTAGACGGTTCTTCGGTGTGATCCTCAAATCACTTGCCCCTCAAGGCACGCCCCGCAAGGCACCGCAAGACACCACTCTCAAGTGAGCCTCTCAAGGCACCGCGATCGAACCCACACTCACAAGTGAGATAACTCAAAGACACGCTCTACTAGTGTCGCTCTTCGCGATCCCCGCGAGGTGAGCACGAACCTCTCACAAATCCTCCTCCGGAGCACCGCACAATCTCCAATTGCGTGCTTCAACGGAGTCACAATCTCCAAACCGTCTAGGTGATGGCAATCACCAAAAGCAATAAGAAATCCACAATCGCAATCACCACCTAGTGCCACAAATATGAATCCCAAAATGCAATGCACTAGGTATTCCAATCCACTCTCAAATTAGCTCTAATCTTGAGTGAAATCAAATGGGGAATGGGTGGATCTTCAACCTCTCATACACACCCACCAAGGGCTCTCAATCTCTCTAAGAAATTTCAGCTCAAATCATGAAGAGAGATAGAGGGAGATGAAACCCTAGCTCACCAAGAGCAGGGAAGAAAGAACAGCTCTCTGTATTTTCTTTGAGTGGGAAGAGCTAAAGAGCAGGGAGGAGGAGCACTAGACTTTAACCTTGCTGGCTTGGCTTGCTCTCCAACGGCTAGCACGGACACCTCCTCCACAACGGTCGGCAGCAGCAAGGGCAGGCAGAGCGCTCCAAACTCGCAGCTCTCTGTTCTTTCGGTCGAAGCAACCAGCGGCAGCGGCATCTGTTTTTCTTCAATGGGGAACAGACCAGAGCGATCCTTATCCTTCGGCAAGACCAAAACGGACCAGTCGAGCTTCGATGAGTAACGGACCAGATCGATTCCCCTGCCTGCGGCCCAAACCAAAACGGACCAGCACCCCGGCCCACACATCGAACACAGGCAGCAGACAAGGTTCCTTCACCATCGGTCAAAGTGCATGCAGCACGCAGCTCATTTCTTTTTTTCGCTCACAAGACAAGGAGCTAGCATGCACACTCTATAATTAGTGTGGGTCCTGCATGCTAATCAAATTAGCAAGCAAACTAGCAAAGCTAGCAAACCGACCGTCAGCCATCAGTCAGAGTACATGCATGTGCAAGTATATATACACGTATATATATATTGCATTGCATGCATTTTCATTTTCTTTTCCAAAGATTTTCAATAAATCTTGATCCAAATAATATGCCATCTTATCCAAAAATATGTCAACCTCTTGAGCATAATTAGATGACATTTTCAAGCATTTTCCAAAGAGTCTCGTCACTAACCCCAATGCATATGCAATTTAAAATTCAAGTTAGTGGCACTAGGTGAGTAAAGCGATTGAAGTTTTTCCTCTCTTCATAATGCGGTTATCAAACCTAAATCCGGTCATAACCTTCTCTACTCACCTATGACCGTGAAAATGAAATGCCCTGTAGGATATACCTTTGCCTTGCGTATTTCCATTTCGCTCCATCTCCATGTGTCGATGCAACACATGCACCAAACGATCAAGAATGATATGATCCATTTCATATCATCACATGACCCTCTTGGTCCATCGATCTTGACTCACTTGCTCTTCACCGTTGCGGCGGTCCATCGGGCGCCTAGTCTCAACTAGCCCTTCACACTTGCAACCGGTCCATCAAGCCAAGCCTTGTCTTGATCTTCACCACCTTAGTCACATGACTCCATGTTATGTCTCATATGCAATAAAGCTCCTTCATTGCGTCATCACATGTGAACTAATGTCCCGTGTATTATCTCAATCACACACATTGTTAGTCCACCTAAAGTTGACACTCAATTACCAAAAACCATAAGAGACCTTTTCGAGAGGCGAGGAGAACACTCCTCAGAGGCAGGTGTGAAGGAGGCCTCTACCCGCTGCGGTCATCAGCTAGGTCATCGTCCAATAAACGGGTCCTCGGTGTTGTTAGACCGACGACGTCGCTGTGGCACAATCGGCTCGGGCACGCCTCATCTCAAGTCGTGCATAGTGTTCTTAGTCGCCACAAGCTTTCTTTTTGTTAGTGATTTGAATAAGGGTCATGTCTGTAATGCATGCCAACAAGGAAAGGCGCATCAATTGCCTTATCCTCGGTCTATGAGTACTTCATCCAAACCATTTGATTTGATTTATTCCGATGTATGGGGGCGGCACCAACTTACGTTGGACGGCAAAACTATTATGTCGTTTTATAGATGATCGCAGCAAGTTTGTGTGGATTTATCTCTTGCGTCATAAATCTGAAGTTTTTCAAGTTTTCGTGATTTTCGAATATGGTTGAAAGATAGCATAATAGTAAGATTCTAGCAGTTCAAACCGACGGGGGAGAGTATCAATCCTTGAACTCTTTCTTCCAACGCATAGGAATCACGCATCGTGTTTCGCCCACACGCAGCGCATCGGCAAAATGGCTCCGCAGAAAGCAAGGCAGGCATATAGTAGAAATGGGTCTCACTCTTCTTTCCCAAGCATGCATGCCGCTAAAGTTTTGGAGTGAGGCTTTCATCCATGCTGTCTACCTCATAAACCGACTCCCCTCCAAAGTCATAGATAATCAAACACCATACTTCCGTCTTCTTGATAAAGATCCAGTTATAATGATCTCCGCGGTTTTTGGCGCTTTTCTTTGGCCAAACCTCGGCCCTTTAATCAAAGAAAACTTGCATTCCGCTTTCGAAACAATGTGTTTTTCTAGGCTATAGCAGCTTGCACAAAGGGTATAAATGCCTTGATCCAAAGGAAGGAGAGTCTATATTTCGCGTGATGTCGTTTTTGATGAGCATGTGTTCCCTTTTGCATCACTTCACCCCAATGCGGGGCTCGCCTACGTGCGAGCTCCTTCTTCTTCCTAGCCACCTTCAAAAACGGGGATGCTAATGACCGCGGGCCATGTCATGGTCATGGGTTCTGAACCTACTAATCACTCACGAGATGTGCGGGGCATGGAGATGAATCAGAGAAAATTCGAACAAAATGATGTCTTTTTCAGGTCTAGCAGTCGTTTGAATCTCGTCATCGCATGTGCCGGGAACTAGGGGAGCAGCACCACGCCGAGGCGGATCTGCCTCGATCCATCCGCGGGCTCGCGGCGGATCGTCTTCGGGATCGCCGCCAATGATTGGAGCGGCGGCGGCGGCTCGTTCAATGGATCGCCGCACGCGTGCGGGTCGCCTTGTGGCGGATCTTCTGCGGCCCGGCGGCCGTCACCGTCGCACACCGGTGCCCACATCGCCCACATCGGATCCACGGGGGACAGCCTCACGGTCATGTTGCTATCGAGGTGGATCTTGCTGGATCCTCTGCGGGGACGGTGCTCCTGTGGACTCCGTTGTTGCTCCGTCGGCTACATCTACATCCGAGAATGCCATGCCTGTTACACGGTCTCAAAGTGGCATCCGAAGCCCAAGGTCTTCAACGACGGTACCGTCCGGTGGGGCATGCTTGCTGAATCAAAGCATCACGGAGAGCCCACGTCGATCCTAGAAAACCATGGGAGATCCAAGATGAGTTGAAGCTATGAATCTTGAACATGAAGCATTGTTGCGCAATAGAACATGGAAGCTTGTTCCTCGACCGAAAGGGAAAAACATAATAGGCTGCAAATGGGTTTATAAGATCAAAAGGAAAGCCGATGGGTCAGTGGATCGGTACAAAGCCCGGTTGGTAGCAAAGGGATTCAAACAAAGATATGGTATAGATTATGAGGACACGTTTAGTCCGGTTGTCAAGGCAGCGACTATTCGTCTCATTCTCTCATTGGCGTATCAAATGATTGGTCGTTGAGGCAATTGGATGTTCAAAATGCATTCTTGCATGGAGTGCTAGATGAAGAAGTATATATGGATCAGCCCCCTGATTATGCTAGTGAGTCACATCCAGGCTATGTATGCAAGTTGGAGAAAGCCCTATACGGTCTTAAACAAGCTTCGCGTGCTTGGTATGCTAGACTTTGTGCAAAGCTTATTTCTTTGGGTTTTAAGCCGTCAAGAGCGTAAACGTCATTATTTTATTATAGCAAGGGTGGACACACTTTGTTTGTTTTGGTGTATGTCGATGATATCATTGTGGCGAGTTCATCACTTGCGGCGACTCAAGCTCTGTTGTCGGATCTTCAGAAAGATTTTGCACTCAAAGATTTAGGTGACTTGCACTACTTCCTTAGTATTGAAGTAAAAAGAGACTCAAGTGGATTGGTGCTGTCTCAAGGTAAGTATGCAAATGATATTTTGTTACGGTCGGGATGGACAAATGTAAGTCGGTTGATACTCCGCTTCCTAGCACGCAAAAACTAAGTGTCACAGATGGTGATAAGCTTGGTGAAGGGGATAGTACAAGATACGGGAGCACGGTGGGTGCGTTACAATACTTAACCCCGACCGGGCCGGATATAAGTTTTGCAGTTAACAAAGTATGCCAGTTTCTACATGCTCCTACTACGACACATTTCAGTGCCGTTAAGAGGATCTTGAGGTATGTACGTGGAACAAGTAACTATGGTTTACGATTCGTAAGTCGAAGTGTAGAATTGTCGGCGCATTCTCAGATGCGGATTGGGCGGGAGAGGCGTTGATGATCGTCGCAACACGGGAGGATTTGTTGTATTTCTCGGTGAGAATCTCATCTCATGGACTGCTCGTAAGCAAGCCCACGGTATCAAGATCATCAACGGAGGCCGAGTATAAAGCGCTGGCCAATGCAACGGCGAAATGATGTGGGTACAAAAGCGTTGGTGAACTTCGAGTTCCACATGCCAAAGTTGCCCGGTTATGGTGTGACAATCACGGGAGCAAAGTATTTATCAGCTAATCCGGTCTTTCATGCTCGGACAAAGCACATTGAAATTGACTTCCATTTTGTCGGAGAAAGGGTGGCCCAAAGGTTGCTTGATATTCGGTTCATATCTTCAGGAGATCAGCTTGCGGATGGATTTACGAAGTCATTGCCGGTGTTCAAGCTTCGACGGTTTAGGCGCAATCTCAACCTAGTTAGTGGCTGAGATTGAGGGAGGATGTTAAATGATATGTATTCCCGTGTACATCATATGTAAACGTATCTATCTTGTCTAGTTAGTTAGAGAGGATAGATTAGCTTTGTCTTGTACCTCAAGTAACTTGTAACACAAGATGTAATCTGATCTCTTGTACACGCCACGGTAGAGGCTGTTTCTACCCTATATAACACGTAGGGGGCGCCCCAAAGGGCAATCCGTTCCTCCTACTTTCACGGTGGCATGGCGGTGTGCGGCGGCGGGCAGGGCAGCCACGCAGCGGCGATTGGAGGCGGTGGCGGTGGGGTAGAAAGAGAGAGAGATACGAACTATTTTATTGCTTGCTTATCCCCAAAGAGATTACATCCCCTTACTTATATAGCCCGGCTAGTGGGACTTATAATCTAAGCAATCTCCTATAAGGTTTCCTTATGTAATTGGAATACCTTTTACAAGCAATATTTATTTATTTCCTAATAAGGGCCTTCCTTATACGATTGGAATATTCCCTTTTACACACAAAAAGCCAAAGATAATCCTAACTTGATGAGTAAGAGTCGGAGCGGGGAAGGGGCGGCGGCAGCAGGGGCGCCGGCGCCGCCCCTGCCCAGCGCGCGCCTGGCCCCTCGTGGGCGGCCGCGGCCGCTTTGAGCCCTCCTAGCCCGTCCGGGGCTGGCCCAATTCGGTTCATGACACTATTATTGGGCAACAATGAGCACAACTTACGTGTATGAATTTCACTACTTCTTCAAATCGAAGGAGAACTATATATTGATGAAGGTCGAAGAACAATATGAGCACTAAAAGCTGCCCCAAGTACTTCCATATTATGTTCAGATGTTTTGGGCAATAGGCGACTTCTCTTTCAAAATCAATACCAAAGAATGATTGTGGATGGAAACTTCAAGTTTTTCATGCATGCAGCTGCAAGCCTCCATGGATAAGCACACACTACTGGAAAATGGAATAATTTTGTACGTGTTTTATTTTTTCTGTGCATTTTATTCTAAACGCATAAAAAAATAAGAGAAATGCTATGCAATAACGGGTTGTTTTAAGCCTTCCAAATAACCAGATTTTGGGCCTTTGGATGTGACACTTGGCGGTTGTCTGATCTTCTAATTCCACCTTCCTTTTCTCCCACCTTCGAACTTCGCTCTTTGTCTGGCTCAACATTTTCTTCTGCCTCCACCTGTACGTCCTAAATATAGGAATATGTTAAATGTAAATATGGATGAAAGTGTGTGATATGTGATTGAGAAAAATCTGGTTATTAAGAGGATTAGAAATAACCGGTTGTTACATAGACATCACCAAAAAAAATTACTTTTTTCGAGCGTTTTGTACAAAAACACACTGTGAGTAACAATTCACACACGGAAAAACACACTGCATTTTTAGAATAGTTCTACACCCTCAAGTAACAAACAAATAATTCTATCTAAAGTTGACATCTTGGATCTGCCGATTCACGCTCTTCTTTCTTTTCTCCGATGGTGCCACTTTTCACTTTCTCATGCAATTTTTTTTAGTAGAGCGCAAAAAGTTTTTATGAAAGCACACCCATCAACACAAGCCAACAAAGGCCCAGGGAGATAAAATTGTAGAAAAAAAAAACCTACTGCACTGCCCCATAGCTAGCTCAACAGCAACCTTGCCAACCTGGTGGACAACATGCATATACATATGACACTATATGTAGTTGCTTAGTCCCACACCGTCGATTTACGGACCACAACCTCGGCTCAAATTGCCGGTCCTCAACACCACACTCGCCGAGCAACTAACAATTGCTTGTAACCTGAGCGAGGGCAACAAGATGGTGTGGATGTCAATTATGGTGGATGGGTTTGTGTCTTTGTGCCACAATTTGTGGCCTGTCCGTATATATGGGCATGCAGCCCGAGGCCCGCCGGCCCGGCCTGTGGCCCGGCGTTTTGGCACGGCCCGAGCACGCACGCGCCTGATGCACCGAGGCCATGCACGGGCCGCCACTCGGGCCGCGTGACGCGGCATAGGCACGGCCCGGTGGCCCGATAAATTACAGAAGACTAAGAAATTTGGCCCAGCCACGATTATATTTCCTAACCAACTCAGGCCATCCCGGCCTCATCCCATGCCGTGAACGCAGCGCCGCATCCTGCAGCTGCCCGCCGCGCGGACGCCCCTCACTCGTCCGCCCGCGTGGTGGTGAAGGTCGCCACGGGAGCCGGCACTCCGGCAGCGACAGCTCCGCGCCGCCCGGTGGGGGTGCGCCGCCACGGCTTCCGAGGTCTGCCCCAAGCTCCGCCCGCCCGGTGAAGGTTGCACCAGCAGCAAAGCGGCGCGCGCTGCGGCTCGTCGCCTCCTCGCCGTCGCGTGCCGCCGGGCTGACACGGCGGCGGCGCGACCTTCTCCCTCCCCGCATCCCGCTCTTCCTGCCTCCGGCCACTCCTCGCCTCGCGCCGCACACTCATGGCGGCTCTCAGACGGCGGCGACGCGGTGGCGGCATCGGCGTGCTGCCGGCACGGCCCGACGCCCGTGGGCGTTGTTTTGGCACGGTGGCACGCCGGACACGCGAGACGGTGCACACCACTACCTGTCGATCCAAGTTGTGTAGTGGGTTGTGGGTGCTTTTAGAAAGCTTTGTATCAGAGCAACGATTACCACCCGCTACCAACGGTGGAAGGATAATGGGCCACTACGCTCTAGGCCCACTCAGGCTCATGTGCCCTCTTTGATAGACCACCATTTTTTGATATTTTGTGCAAGTTATTCATTCTATACATCAAGGCACCAAATTTGGACACCATATCTATTTGCTATTTTCATTCTCCATCAAGACGTCAAATAAATTAAATGTGGTTATTTGTTACCAACCGGTGCTGAGAATCCCTCAGCATTTCTTGGGCAATCTACATGTTTAAAATATGGCCAACGAATGGCGTTATTATTATTGGGCAACAATAAGCACAACTTAAGTATAGTACATTATAAGTTTTTCTACTGCATCAAATCAAAGGAGAACTATATATTGATGAAGGTTGAAGAACTATGAGCACCAAAAAAGCGGCCCCAACTGCTTCCATATTATGTTTGGACGTTTTGGGCAGTAGGGGACCTCTCTTTCAATACCCATACCGAAGAATGATCGTGGATGGAAACTTGCTTGAATGAAGCTCTCCATGCCTCCATGGATAATATAAGCACACGCCTAACGACGTATGTACTGCGTACACTAGCCGCCAGTGTGATGTCTGATGTGCCTGCCGACCACACACCTTAGCGTCGCTTACACGGAAGGCACAAATGAAGCAAAATAACCAGCAAGGAGCTTGGCGCTTTCACTCTCAAGCACGATTCCCTCCTGATACGTAGGTACCCTCGTCGCAATCGATTCGATTTCGATCGATTCCATGCCAAAATATACGCATGATCAAACACAATATATGCATGAACAAACAGATCGATCGATGCCAAGAGCAACACGACATTCGTGCAACCACCACCTCAGGTGCAGTTCAGACTGCAGAGCGATTAATTTGGAGCTTGATCTCGTCGTCGGCATGCGCATGCTCAGCGACAACAGCCTCGCCGGCGTCGACCAAGGATCTTCGTCGGCGACGGCGAGTCATCAATGGGACTGGACGGCCAGCCAGGCGCAAGCCCAGGTGACGCCCGACGTCGGAAGGGTCAGTAGCTTCGACGCGCACAGGGCCCTCATCTTGGCCGCGCTGCTCTGCGCGCTCGTCGGCGCCGTCATCAGCTTCCACTCCCTACCCAATGCGTGCTCCACTTCTGCGGCGGCGGCCGCCGCCGCCGCAGCGCCCTCCCGACCGCCGGGCTGAAGAAGAGCGCGCTCAGGAGAATGCCGGTGGAGGTGTACGAGGCCAGCAAGGCCCCGGGTGCCGCGTCGGGCGGCGCCGCCGAGTGTGCCATCTGCCTCGGCGAGTTCGCGGACGGCGACGCCGTGCGCTTGCTCCCCAGGTGCCGCCATGGCTTCCACGTCCACTGCATCGACACGTGGCTGTCCGCGCACTCGTCGTGCCCGATATGCCGGGACTCTCTCCTCGATGAGGGTGCCACTGCTGCCGCTGCCGGCGGCGAGGAGACGGCGGCGGCGTGGATGTCTACTTCGTTCGCTGCTGGCATGTTAATTCTTCCATGATGATAGTGTCGTGTGCTAGCTGCTGCTTGTAATCTGCTACTCCTTGCGAGATGAATCAAACTAGTATTTCTTATTAAATCAAGGGTTACAAAATCTTTGTTATATATATTTAGAAACAAGGAATAATTAATTATGTTTCTAGCCGATCTCATGAAGAAACAATCAGACACTATATATGTTGTTACTTAGTACCACACTGCCCTCTTTACAAATACAACCCCACCTTAAATAGGCAAT
Source organism: Hyparrhenia diplandra (assembly GCA_015847255.1). Classification (NCBI taxonomy): domain Eukaryota; kingdom Viridiplantae; phylum Streptophyta; class Magnoliopsida; order Poales; family Poaceae; genus Hyparrhenia; species Hyparrhenia diplandra. Next base: position 12,721 of record JADLZK010004810.1, read on the forward strand.
CCTCACCCCTCACTCGCCGAGCAAGTAGCAATTGCTTGTAACCCGAGCGGGGGCAATAAGGTGGTGTGGATGTCAATTGTGGCGGATGGGCCTGGGTCTTTGTGGCACAATTTGTGGCCTGTCCAGTGGGTTGTGGGTGCTTTGGTGAAAGCTTTTGCATCCCAACACCTAAAGTTGTGCAATGAGTACCACCCTCTACCAACGGTGGAAGGATAACATGCCGCTGCGCTATAGGCCTACTCAAGCCCGGCCATGTGCTCTCTTTGATAGACCACCATCTTTTTGCTATTTTGTGCAATTTATTCATTCTACATCAAGACACCAAGTTTGGACACCATCTTTTTGCTATTTTCTAATAACTTGATCATTCTACATCAAGACATCAAATAATTTAAATCTGGTTATGTTACGAACCGGTACTGAGAATCTCTCACCATTTTTTGGGCAATCTACATGTTAAAAAAGGCCAGGGAATAGCGCTATTATTGGATAACAATGAGCACAACTTACGCATATTAATTTTTGCTACCTTTTGACGCTAAAACGTGCTCGTACCAACACACTAGCTTGGGCTTTGAACTCCCTAGGGTCCACACACAACTTGCAACAACAACAAGAAACAAAGCGTAACCGACCAATTGAATCTAAAGATCGATAGGGCTGATGTAGAACTCGTTCTCGGCTGAAAAATCTCCCGAACCACTTCCGAAAGGATCCATCAGAAGGAAGCATGTGGAGGATCTCCTAGGTCCAGCAAGGCCGCCTAGGATGCCAACAAATCTCGTGAAGAGAGGTGTTGGACAGTAGATTGCTAGAAGGGAATTAGGGTAAAAATAGATAAATTGTGTTTGTGTTTTGACGATTGGTAGATGGGACTCAATCAGTCGTGATCCTCTCATATATATATAGAGGGGGTGGTCTTATCCTAGTAGGAAATCAAGTTTCTTACGTCTAAGGTTGTCTAAAAACGAGACTTGACTCGGGATCAGGTATGAACCGGCTTAGCTGGTTGTCAACCCGGCTAAGCCGTTTTTCACGGGTTCAGGCAGCCCCCAACCGGCCTGGGAGGCACAGTCAGCTTAGCCGATTGGGGCAGCTCGCCATCGCTCGCCCGTATTGTCTGCGTAATTTCTTACTCCATTTGTGACACTATTTAACCCCAATCATGTCCAGGACTATTGTAATTTATTCATGGCACCAAAAAATCACCCCGGACATTTTTGAGTGTTAACACTACTGCATCTAATCAAAGGAGAACTATGTATATATTGATAAGGTCGAAGAACAATATGAGCACTAAAAAACAGCCCCAACTGTTTCCATATTATGTTTGGATGTTTTGGGCAATAGGCGACCTCTCTTTCAATACCGATACCAAAGAATGATCGTGGATGGAAACTTGCAAGCATGCAGCTCCATGCCTCCATGGATAGCACACGCCTAACGACGTGTACTAGCCAGAGAGTGATGTCTGCTGTAAGACACAAATGAAGCAAATAACCAGCAAGGAGCGTGGCACTTTCACTCTCAAGCACGATTCCCTTCTGATACGTACATGCCCTCGTCGCAATCCATTCGATTTCGATCGATCCCATGCCAAAATATATGCATGATCAAACACAATATATGCATGAACAAACAGATCGATCGATGCCAAGAGCAACACGACATTCGTACAACCACCACCTCAGGTGTAGTGCAGACTGCAGAGCGATTTATTTGGAGCTTGATCTCGTCGTCGGCATGCGCATGCTCAGCGACAGCAGCCTCGCCGGCGTCGACCAAGGATCTTCGTCGGTGACGGCGAGTCATCAATGGGACTGGACGGCGAGCCAGGCGCAAGCCCAGGTGACGCCCGATGGAAGGGTCAGTAGCCCGAGCTTCGACGCGCACAGGGCCCTCATCCTGGCCGCGCCGAATGTTTCTCTGCGCGCTCGTCGGCGCCGTCATCAGCTTCCACTCCCTACTCCAATGCGCGTTCCACTTCTGCGGCTGCCGCCGCCGCCGCAGCGCCCTCCCGACCGCCGGGCTGAAGAAGAGCGCGCTCAGGAGAATGCCGGCGGTCCGGTGGAGGTGTACGAGGCCAGCAAGGCCCCGGGTGCCCCGTCGGGCGGCGCCGAGTGCGCCATCTGCCTCGGCGAGTTCGCGGACGGCGACGCCGTGCGCTTGCTCCCCCAGGTGCCGCCATGGCTTCCACGTCCACTGCATCGACACGTGGCTGTCCGCGCACTGGTCGTGCCCGATATGCCGAGACTCGCTCCTCGACGAGGGTGCCACTGCTGCCGCCGCCGCCGGCGGCGAGGAGACGACGGCGGCGTGGATGTCTCCCTTCGTTCGCTGCTGGCATGTTAATTCTTCCATGATGATAGTGTCGTACGTGTGCTAGCTGCTGCTTGTAATCTGCTACACCTTGCGAGATCAATCAAAATAGTAGTATTTCTTATTAAATTATCAAGGGTTATAAAATCTTTGTTATATATATATTTAGAAACAAGGAATAAATTATGTTTCAAATTTTGTAATAAACATGTACGGCTGTACCGCATTCGTATATATATGAGTATACAGTGTATTTGTCTGGTTATTTGTTGTATCTTTAGCCTTTCATGATTTCTGTTCTTTGCGTTGGAGCCGAACCAATTAAGATTTCTGCAGATTTCAAATGTTTATTTTTAATATCTTAAGTTTGGGCTCTCAAGAATTTAAATACATAGAAAATAGTAAAATAAATGAGTTCTCATAATTTGGAAATATATATTAGAAGTTTTTTGTTTACGTCTTCCATGGAAAAAAATATACACATTGTTTTTGTTATAGCAAAAAATACACATTGCTTTACTAAAAAAAAAAAAGAGTTTTCAGGCATTTTTCCTTTAGCCACAGGGACTGCAAACTATGACCAGTAAGTGACTCAGATGTACATCCACTGCAGTGGCATTCTTACACACTGTTCCCCATATGCTTTTGGTTACAAACTTTTTTTTTTTAAGTGAAAGTTACAAACTGTAAATAGATTAACCAGTTTGTGCACACTTGGCCGACCAACAAAAGTCATTTTTTCCAGGGAAACAAGTTTTTTTTTTTTTTTTTTTGGCTAGACCCTGGCCAAAGGTTGGGCCTAGTAATTTTGGGCTGCTCGTTCTTCAGCTCAGAGAATGCAAAATAAATTGGGCTTCCCTACCTATGTCCAAGCAATTGGGCTTGGCTACCTATGTCCAAGCCTGGCCTTATTAAAGCCATGGGCTGGGCTTGGCCTGGATGGGCCAGATTTGATGATGCATGAAGACTATACAGAGTTACATAGAGAAGCACCCCTTCGTGGTTTGTAATTAAGTGAACCCCGCATGAAGACTATACGTAGTGCACCCCGCATGAAGACTACTCCAAGCGCCGTCGCGGCTCTCTCCCCGCTCCTCTCCGGCGCCCGGCGCGGCTCCTCCGATGGACGACGCCCGCGCGGCCCACGTCCACCGCGCGCGGCGCGCGGCGGCGGCGGCCGCCGCGGGCCACCTCCCTGCGCGCGTTTTGCGGCGGCGGGCTACTCATGGACGCTAATCGAAGGGCGCGTGGGCGGGCTTTCGAGCGGTGGGACGGCGTTCACGCCGCCGGCGGCGGTGGAGGTCTTGGCGAGCGACCGGATGTCCCCGGCCCGGGCGCGTCGCGGGAGGCGAGGGGGGGGGCGCGGAGGGTGTGGCGAGCCAAGCGGCGGCGGCATGGCGGTCTTTGGAGAGGGTGGCGGCGGCGTAGCGTGGTTGGCGTCGGGCGTCCGGTTCTCCTGGTCCCCCGTGCTCGCCGCGAGCTGTCGGCCGGGCCCACACAACGCTATCGCCCCGAGTTGGAACACGCAGTATTTGGGATTCCAGAAACGGGGCGCAGCCGTAGCCACTCAAATCTGGCGGTGTCGGGGCGAAAATAATCGCCCATAAGGAAAATAGGCCCATGAAGGATGGCGCGGCCCCAAGGCCCAAAAAGAAGGACCGATGAGAAGACGACGGAGTTGATGACCTAAGACGCATTTTGGACTGAAAACGACCCAGAGGATTAAGGCCGGCTCCCACCGCAAATTCGACGAGAAGGACTTAATATACGAAAAGCTCTCTTGGGCCCCCTTTAGAAGCCCAAGGCAGCCCCTCTTCAAACACTGGTCGGCAAGGCCCAACTTACCAAAATCGCCCCAGCTAGGCCGGGAGGGCCCGGGGTAAAATCTACGAAATAAAGAAAATGAGGACCAACGGAGTCGACACAAATCAAGGGAAGACAATCCCCAATAGGCTTATTGAAGCCCATCCACATACGGGCCAAAATCCGCTGCGATACGACGCCGGCCCGGGATAGCCCGCTTTTTACCACGACTCACTCGACCTGAGGGGCAAAGCCTCGGGGACTAAGTTCCACCTCGCCCGAGGACACGGGGTCTCTGGAGACGATCCCTGCCTCGCCCTAAGATCACAACCCTCGGGCGAGACTTCTCCGCCTCGCCCCGAGGATAGAGGGACCTCGGCCTGCGGCTCCTCTCTCTCTCTCTCAAGTAACACCACCTCGGGCGCCTTGGGAAGCCGAATCGGTGGGGGGCAGCCGCATTTAATGCACCCGCTCCACAGGCCACGATGACAGGGCAATCGATTGCCCTGTCGATTCATCCGACTTTGTTATCTCCTCGCATCCCCGTTGATGGGACATAAAGGTAACGGTTATCACACACGTCACCCGCCGAGGGAAACACAACCCCATTGTTTATTTGCTTGCGGCTTCATGACGACCGCGACACGAATCCAAGGACCCTCGGGACGTTGACACCCGCCATGACGCAGCCAAGCCAACCGTGGACCATAAGGGGATCCGAGGGTCACCATTTGGCCCTCGGGAGACCCTCCCCTCGGGCGACGGACACGAACACAAGAGACTCCAAGACACGCGTCCACACGGGGTACTCCCTTGTGAGAACCCGAGGTCCGGGCTCGGGCATGGCATGCCTAACAGCTCTGGATAGTAGACACGTAGCATTTGTACATGACACGTATTGTATACATTATCTCTCCTTTGCACTATAAAAAGGGGAGTAATGCCACACTAGAGAAGGATCTCCCCTCAACTAGGTTTTCACACTTAGCGGTTCATCTCGGATTGAAGTCCTACTTCATTCCCAAGAACATCTTGTAACCGCTTTGGTTCTTGTGCACAATTGGTGCGAGTAACACGAAGAGACACACCTGCTGGGACGTAGGGCCCCATGGCTCGAACCGGGATAAATGCCTCGTCTTCCGGCTCGCACACGCCATCGGGCGGGGAGCGCCACAGCCTATATATATTATTGCCGGTGCTTGGGATACCCCGGTTCTCAAAACACCGGCGGTTGGCGCGCCGGGGGGGAGCGTGTGAAGATCACTTCCCCAAAAACCTAGATGGCGACATCGCTCACCTTCCCGACCTACTCATCGAATCACGAAGAAGGACAGGGAATGCTGCTGCGATTTGGCAGTCTTGAGTTCGAGCCGCAATCACGACATCCGAGTAGTCTCCGTCCGAACGGATCAGAAGACAACCGCTCCAAGCGCCAAGGGGGCGCAATCGACATCATGGACATCGCCGCCGGCAGGCGCAACGCCGGCAGCGACATGTCAGACGCAGCGTCAACTACGACCTCTTCCCCGTGCTCGTTGACACCGACGGTGAAGAAGAAGCGGCTCGCTGCAAAAGCAAAGAGCCAAAATGGCACCTATGGAAGAGGGCGGGGCAATGGAGAACCCATGAGCTCCACCGCGAGCGCCCATTCGTTCACCGGACAAGCGTGCATCTGGGCGGAAGCACTGAACGACGACAACACCCCCGATATCCACGAGGCACTGGGTACGGCAACCACCACGCCGGCGGTCCATCGCCAAGGTATCGCGGCAAACCAGGAGATCCCCGTGCTAGGGGTACACGAGCCGGTGGCGGAGGGACGCCATAAGGACTCCCCTCGCGCTGCCAGTCCAGATTGGGACGATCTGTTCACCGAAGGGCCGAGGGTACCCCCTCCCCAAGGGACGGTTGGCGCCTACTTCCGGGAGATCCATGATGAACATCTAAGTTTAGGGTATCCCCCTAGGGTGACCTGTGTTGTAGATTCTGAATTCGGTTTTTTCAATAATGAATATTATGACCCCCTTCGGGAATGCTATAACATTGAGCTCGTAGATGGTCAACTTACTGACCCTGAAGAAAGTGATGACAACGCAAGTCCCGCCGCGACGACGTGTCCCGCCGGCACCGCACCAGCCCACGGCCGATGACGCCCGATTGCGGCCCCCGCCAGCAAAAACACACATCTACGGGACATCGGCCCGACTTCAAGCCGAGGCTGAACGCGCGGCGACGATTAGAGCAAACCATCCGTCGGGAACGCCGCTCAACGAGCAAAGAAACCCGCTGAGCCCCTCAAGCCCCGAAAGCAGCCGACCAACACCGGGAACAACTCACGCCCCCGAGGGTGCGGCTCCCTTCAACCGCGCCAGCCAATAACGTAGCTGCAGCCTGCAATGCTCGTTCGGAAATGCCCGAACCCTCGACCACCGAAGGGAGGAGGCTACGTGATGGGCTCAAGGAATTCCTCGATAAAGCCGCGGCCCAACAAGCGAGAGCTCGGCTTTCGTGAATTATGCCACCTCAAGACATCAAGAGCCACGCGCAGCCGACAAGCCTCTCGCCGAACCCGAGCAAAGCCGAGCCAGGCATGATCCGTTCGGGAGCGACTAGCCGACAATCGATCCAATCGTGATGTTTGGCAACGTCTCGAGGAACACCGCCGAACTATAGCCGCCAAAGAGGCCGGTCGGGACGGCGCACGATAACCAACAGACTCCACGATTTAAGGGAAGGAATCGAGCAGCGCCGAGGCAGCCGTAACGAACGAAACGGCTCGCCCGATCCCCCGGGCCCCAAGTCTTTACCGGGAAACCGAAGGGGCGCCGCTTCCCTCGCGCTCCGACCCCGAGCCATATTGAAAAATACCCGGCGAGACACGCCCGAGGTCCATTTGGATGATTATCGGTTGGCCTGTCGGTTCGCGAGAGCCCATCACGACAAGGTCATCATCCGCAACTTGCCCCTCTACCTCTCCGAATCAGCACGAGCATGGCTCGAACATCTCCCACCTAATCAGATTTCAGGTTGGGATGACCTGGTAAGGGTCTTTAGAGGAAATTTTCAAGGCACATACTTGCGCTCGAAACCCCAGGACCTCGTGAATTGCCGTCGAAGCCTGATGAATCCTACGCACTTACATCCGGCGTTTCTCGAAGCAAAGAAACGAACTCCCGAATGTAACGGACTCCGACGTCATTGGAGCCTTCTGGCGAGGCACCACTGGCCGAGAGCTTGTCAGCAAATTGGGACGCCGAACCCCAAGCGAAGCCAACGACTGATGGACATTGCAACCAAGTTTGCAAGTGGCGAGGAGGCCGTCGAGCACTCTTCGATCAGGTTTCCAAGAAAGGGAAGCGTCGAGAGGACGAGGCCGAGGGTCAAACCCCTCGGATGCCAAAAAGAAGAAAAAGAACAAGGGCGGCACGAGGTAAGGGTGTGGCGCGAGTGACTTCGAGGAGGATCTTGTCGCGGCCGTAGACAAGAAGGGGCCTCGGGCGCCCCTGAGGCAAGTTCGACGACATGCTTAAAAAACCCCCGCACCAGCCATCAATATCCTGTCAAGCATACCTTAGAAGAATGCAAGACCCTCCACAAGCACTTCAACAAGCTCGAACAATTTCGAAGATGAAGAGAAGAAAGAAGAGCCCGAGATGGAGGATGGAGAAGATTCCAAGTTCCCAAAGGTCAACAATTGCTTCATGATCTTCGAGGCGTAACGAGCAATATGATCAAGGCGACAGAGAAAGAAGGAGCGACGTGAGGTCTTCTCTCGCGGAGCCAGCCACCCCCAAGCTTCGTAAGTGGTCAGATCAAGCGATCACGTTCGACCAAAAAGATCATCCACACCACATCCCGAACCCGGGAGCATACCCATTGGTGGTAGATCCGATCATCGGCAACACGAAACTAACCAAGGTCCTCATGGACGGAGGGAGTAGTCTCAACCTCATCTACGAAGAAACCCTCGACTTGCTCAAGATTGACAAATCAAAGATCCGCAGAGGGGGGCCAGCCTTCAACGGTATTGTCCCCGGGAAGCAAGTGAAGCCCCTCGGGCAGCATTGACTTACCGATGCTTCGGTGCCCCCTTCGAACTTCCGACGAGAAACCCTAACTTTTTGAGGTCCTCGGGTTCGAGGGGTCTATCATGCCGCATCGGGCGGCCGTGCTACGCCAAGTTCATGGTCGCACCCAACTACACGCACTTAAAGCCGAAGATGCCGTGGCCTAACGGAGTCATTACTACCGGTTCGACATATCACCACGCGCATAATTGTGATGTCGAGAGTGTCGAGTACGCGGAGGCATTGGCCATATCTGAGGCACTTATCGCTGATGTCTCCAAAAGTTTCAACAAGATGCGAAGAACCCGAGGCCAAGCGGCACACGGGTAGCTTCGAAGCCTCCAAAGCAACAAAACCATCCCGCCGATCCCAAGCGCCCCGGGAGAAGCCGCCGACCATCGGCTCGGAGCTTAACCAGAAATAGGAAACAATGCTCGCCGATTTTTCTCCGTGCAAACGCCAAGACGCTTGCATGGAGTCCTTCGGACATGCCTGGCATACCGAGGGAAGTCGCCGAGCACTCCCTAGACATCCGAGCCGGCTCCAAACCAGTGATGCAGCGGTTGAGGCGATTCGACGATGCCAAGCGCAAGACATCGGAGAGGAGGTCCAGAAGCTAATGGCGGCCGGGTTCATCAAGGAAGTGTCCCACCCTGAGTGGCTAGCTAATCCTGTATTAGTAGAGAAAAAGAATGGAAAATGGCGTATGTGTGTTGACTACACTAGTCTTAATAAAGCATGCCCCAAAGTTCCTTTCCCATTACCTCGGATCGATCAAATTGTTGACTCCACTGTAGGGTGCGAAACGCTATCCTTCCTTGATGCGTACTCCGGGTACCATCAGATAAAAATGAAAGAGTCCGATCAACTCGCGACTTCATTCATAACACCATTTGGAATGTACTGCTACATCACCATGCCTTTTGGGTTGAGAAACGCAGGAGCTACTTACCAGCGATGCATGCAACATGTGTTTGGTGAGCTCATAGGCCGAATAGTTGAAGCGTATGTCGATGACATAGTGGTAAAATCGAAAAGAGACGGCGAACCTAGTTGAAGACTTGACGGCAACGTTCAAGTGCTTAAACGAAAAAGGTGTCAAGCTCAACTTGGGAGAAATGCGTATTCGGAGTCCCTCGCGGGATGCTCCTCGGGTTCATTGTCTCCCAAAGGGGTATCGAGGCCAACCCAACCAAAGTCGCAAAAGAACTCAACATGGAGCCGATAACTAATCTTAAAGGAGTCCAGAAGCTCATGGGTTGCCTAGCGTCCCTCAGCAGATTCATCTCTAGGTTGGGAGAGAAGGGATTACCCCTATATAGACTTCTAAAGAAGACTGAGCACTTCACTTGGACCGTCGAGGCAGAAGAAGCCCTCGGGAGCCTGAAGAAAATGTTAACCAACCCACCGGTGTTGGTGCCACCAAACCCCGGAGAACAGCTACTCCTCTACGCCGCCGCAACCACCCAGGTGGTAAGCGCAGCAATAGTCGTCGAACGACGAGAAGAGGGGCACTCTTTACCAGTCCAACGGCCGGTCTACTTCATCGCTGAAGTACTCTCGACACCAAAACCGATACCCTCGATGCGTATCGCTATATGCCGTGGTATTGGCACAAAGGAAACTCCGCCATTATTTCTGGCATACCCAATCACGGTAGTATCGGCATTTCCCTCGGGGAGATAATAAACAACAAAGAAGCCATCGGGAGGGTGGCCAAATGGGCGGTGGAGCTCATGAGCGAGACATTGACATATGCTCCACGCAAGGCCATCAAGTCCCGTGTCCCGGCCGATTTTGTCGCGGAATGGACGGATACGATTACCTTCGGCACCAATCCAATCAGAATGTTGGGACGATGTTCTTTGATGGATCTCTCGATGAAGACCGGGCGGGAGCAGGCCTACTTTTCATTTCACCCTCGGGAACACATCCGATATGCCATCGGGCTACACTTTCAGGCCTCGAACAATGTGGCGGAATACGAAGCCTTAGTCAATGGCCTCCGCATTGCGGTAGACCTCCGGCATCCGACGCCTAGAAACAAGAGGAGACTCCCAACTAGTGGTGGATCAGTAATGAAGGCCTCGCCCGCCATGACCCCAAAATGGAAGCATATTGCCGGGAGGTAAGGAAGCTAGAAGAAAAGTTCCATGGTTTAGAGCATCGACACACCCCAAGGAGGTATAACGAGGCGGCCGACGAGCTTGCGAAGGTTGCGTCCACAAGAGCCGTGGTACCCCGAATATCCCGACACTAGACCTTTACAAACCTTCCGTCAAGTACCGAGAACGGGGGCGCTCCCGAGGGGTCGACCTAATCCCCTCGGGGCTGAGGAACCCCTTCGAAAGCCGTGAGCACCCCGGGGGAAGGAACCAATCAAGACGCCCAACAACGGCCGGAGGCAATGCAAGTCGATGAAGAGACGCAAGATTGGAGGATACCTCTAGCGAACTATCTTCTCCGGGAAGAGCCGCCTCAAGACAAGACCGAAGCAAGAAGAATAGCACGTCGGGCTAAATCTTTCGTTGTGATTGGCGATGACAAAAGAACTATACAAAAAGCAAAGATCCGGGATATACTAGAGGTGCATCTCCGGGAACAAGGCAAGGAACTATTGGTGGATACCCACGGAGGAGAGTGCGGGCACCATGCTGCCCCACGTACCCTAGTAGGAAAAGTCTTCAGACAAGGCTTCTATTGGCCGACGCAGTCCGAGATGCAAACTACATAGTCCGAACATGCAAGGGTTGCCAATACTATGCCCACAAAACGCACCTTCCGGCACAAGCTCTACAAACCATTCCGATCACCTGGCCGTTCGCGGTGTGGGGATTGGACATGATTGGACCCCTCAAGAAAGCACCCGGGGGCTACACACATGTGTTGGTGGCAATAGACAAATTCTCTAAGTGGATCGAAGCTCGACCGGTTGTCACGCCTCGGTTGAAGAAACGATAAAACTGTTCGAAGATACGCTCTCAAGATTTGGTGTCCCAAATTCAATTATCACTGACAATGGGACCAACTTCATCGGAAAAAAGTTCCTTGACTTTTGTGAAGATTACAACATCAGAGTAGACACGGCTGCAGTAGCACACCCAAAAACCAATGGTCAGGTAGAAAGAGCCAATGGCATGATTTTGAAAGGACTCAAGCTAAGAATCTTCAACAAGCTAAACCAATATGGTAAAAGATGGTACCAAGAGCTGTCGTCAGTACTATGGAGCTTAAGAACAACCAAGAGCGAGCAACAGGGGTTTACGCCTTTTTTCTTGGTCTATGGATCCGAGGCCATACTCCCTTCTGATATAGAGCACGGGTCCCCAAGACTCCGAGCCTACAACGAACAAGACAACCAAGGGGCCAGAGAAGACTCATTGGACCAATTGGAAGAAGCTAGAGACATAGCCCCGATACACTCGGCTCAATACCGCCGATCATTGAGGCGATATCACGCTAGAAGACTTAAACCCGAAGCTTCCAAGTCAACGATCCAGTATTAAAGCTTAGAAGGGACAGCCGAGAGCGACACAAGCTAGCACCTCCATGGGAAGGGCCATATTTCATAGCTGAAGTACTCAAACCCGGGACATACAAACTTAAAAACGAGAAGGGTGAAGTGTACTCGAATGCTTGGAATATAGAGCAACTTCGTCGATTCTATCCCTAGAATTGACAAATATGCCATGTACATACACCTCTTGTACAAAAGCAATAAAAGAACTCTTTTTTCCACAAAAGCTGTGAGTCCAAGTTTTATATTAGGTAGGTTTTGTCTTTAGCCACTCCAAAAAGACAAAAACCTCCCTCGGGGGCTATCAGAGGGGGACCCTCTCCTTATGACAACCCCTTGGAAAAGTTAAAAGAAAAACTCTCTGTTTTTCGCCTTTTCGCTTATATCGTGCTTAAATCGTAAGAACCTTCCGTAGAAATCCCGGAACAAGGCAAGAAAGGCACAAGGACCACCCCTGGGGTATCCATCGCCAAACTTACTCAGGGAACAAAATACGAAGGCGACTCAGACGAACCAGTAAGCTAGATAGAAGCGAAAGGTTAACATGTTTACTAAAACATCAAGCCTAAAAGATCCCAATTACAAAAGCCTCTCGGGACAGCTATTACAAGTCACTCGCATGCCCGATCTAAAAAGCTTACGGGCCGAGACATTCTCCGACCCAGCATCAGGCATGGAAGGTTGGGGATGGAGGCCTCCCGAGGTACTCAGCCCTTTGTCATCCTCCCCCAGAAGACCTGCGAAGACGTCCTCGGAAGAAGCATCCATAGGCTCGGGGGCTGCCTCATACTCGGGCTCCACGGGCGAAAAAGGGGGAGCAACTTCATCTTCAAAATGGGTGGCCGGCGCGCTGCGGACCCTCCGCCCAAGCATGGAAGTCGGCGATCTTACGCTCGTCTGTTCTCTCATCGAGCCCCTTCCCCTTCTTCATCGGGAGGTCCTAAGAAAAAGCCCTTCGAAGGGATCTCAAGGGTTTCTTCGACAAGGTGAAATATGAGCACATCACCGCAAGGCAGCACCGCACCCCATTACGGAATGCACCCCGAATCTCACCTCGGATGAATCCCCCGAAGGCACTCAGCCGGCTCGGATAGAGTTGCCCGACACCAGATTTGGAGGCCCAAACCGCTGAATATGATCTGAAAACGACCGCCTCCAATTCCTTGCGCGAGTTTTCCTCGGTATTTAGACACCGAGACATATTGGAAGCGGCTTCCACCGCCTCTCGCGCAGTTTCTCCGCCTCTACGGGAAAGGAAGAACAAGGTCACAAATTATGACAACGTCAATCCCCAATTGCAATCGAGTCGAAGAAATCATACCTTCCCACATTTTCTTCCATTTGAGCATCTCATTATGCTCGTTAATGGACAAACTCGGGCCGACTCCACGTCTTTTTCTTGCAGAATCCACTTCCGGGATAGCTCCTCCACCCGGGTGTTCGAGAGCATTTGTCATCTCGATTGCTTTACGGCCTCCCTCTCGGGCTCGGTCATGCTCGTTGTGAGCCTCCTCTAACAGCTTCGGGACTCGACCAGGCCCTCCTCACAGTCACGGATGGCCTGGTCTGCGTCTGACTTCGCCTTGGCCGCCATGGATTTGGCTGACTCCGCCTCCATCGTCAAGGACCGGAATCGGCCCTCTTGCTCAGTGATGAGCTCGGAGAGACGGGTCGCCTCCCTCTTTGTCTCATTCAACTCGGCCCGAGTTTGACTAAGGGCATTCCACCCCGCGGCATTCCTCCTCAGCAACTCGGACTTCTCACAAGCGAACCGCTTCAGGCTCTACGAACATCAGGGCGTATGAAAGATTAAAATAGGGAAAACAGATACCAAAGAAAGGAACTCAAAGGAAGGAGAGCAAACCTCGTCAGTCTGGGACAGGCGATGGCGAAGAACTTGACCGATCCTTTCCAAGCCCTCGGCTGCCCACGACTTGATCCGATCATACTCTCCAAGCGGCGACCTCGGGACGATCGTCGATCACAAGCCCGGGGGGCCTCCTTCCAACGGCCTTCCAAGCTCAGTTGCAGGACCACCCCAGGCGTTGGTATCGTTAGGGAGCAGCATGTGACTTGAGTCCTCTCCCATGCGGGGGAATTCCGACCAAAAGAAATCCCGGGGGCCTTCGCGAGATAAGCCTAAGTAATTCAGGATCAACACGCGAGAAATGTCCCTCGGGGCAAGAGAAACGCCTAAGTCGGATGACGAACAGATCGCCAATTGGAGGTTGTGGGTTGGCGCCAAGGGTGTCGAAGGCGTCGGCCCCGCATCAAACAGACATCTTGAGGAACTTCTCCGAAAGGATCGGGAGAATGACCGGGCGGGAGGATTCAGATTGTCAACAGGGTCGTCCCTCGCGACATCCATTCCCGAGGCCCCCTCGGCTTGAGTAATTTCAGGGACTAGGACATCCACTGCCGCTGCTTGTGGTGGTGAAGCGTGAGGAGAAGAAGCCGGTTCCGATCGAACACGTGTGAAGCTTCCTCGAGACGGGTTGAGGGCCTCGGAAGACGGCGCCTCGGCGTAGCTGGGCGAGGGGTGGGGCCGGGGGCAACGTTCGCCCCGAATCGCCGATCACCCCCGATGGGATCACGGGAGAGGACGCTGGCGGTGGGGAAACCCCCGTTGTGGCAATCGCCGCCCTTGGCCCGGCCGAAGCCCGGCGGCGGGACTTGAGTTGCTTCCGAGGATGGAGAGCTAACGGTTCGGAAACTCTTTTCCTGTCATCAAAATGCAAAGAAGGTCAAAAAACAACCAGTCAAGGGATAAGATGATTTGAGGCACAGCAGAGAAGGAGGATTGACTTACAGGGACCTCGGGGCGGCCTTCGGGGTGGGCCGCCCGAGACCGCAGAGACTTGCGAGGACCGGCTCCCGGTACCGGAACAAGGGTCGGCCTCTCGCCGCGTCGGAGCCGGGGTTCCCCCGAGGGGTCTCGGTTCCTTACCTATTGTCTGCGGCCTTAGGTGTTACTTGGGCGAGTTCCGAGATATCCCTAGGCTCGTCCAAGTCTCCGCCTGAACTTGGAGGAATCGAAGCAGGCGGAACACGCGTTCCCGTAGGAGGCTCCTCGCCACGGCCGGTGGCCCGATGCTTAGCATACTCTATTAGCTCGGACCGCTCATCGGCCCCAGAATGACCCCATGGCAGCATCCCGACGGGAGAGTGCGTCGCTCTCCCGAAGATGAGGCGAGTTCGCCGCGGAGGACTCCGTTGACTCGCCACGCTTCCTCCGCTCACGCCGCCCATTGTTCAAGGCCACTTTTTCGCCTTCCTCTCGATCCGCCGGGCCTTCTTCAACCGCTCACACGCTCATTACGGCGCTATTAGCCTCCCGACGGCCTGGTCCTCGAACTGGGGAAGTGACTCCTTGTAGTTCAACCTCCCCGCATAAAAAGAAAGGAGATATAACCCGGGGCCAACCCTCGAAAAGAAGAAGGAAATACGCGAATATAAACAAGCAGGACTTACCATAGAGATATACCCCGGATCGGACGCATCGCGTCCCCGGGATCGTCTTGGGAGTCTTGTCGCCTAGGAACACACGGACCCGGCGTTTGAGCCTCCCCAAGAGATCCCCAAATGCCATTCGAGTGCCGGATAAGTTAGCATCCCTTGTCATTTGCTAGAGGTAGGGGCCTCTCCGCGAGAGGGAGGACTTGATACGGCGAGAGAAAGCGGCCACAACCGCAGCAGCTGCGTTTACATCATGACCGCGAAGGGCATCCGGTGATCTTTGCTCCGGCCGCGGAGGCCCATAATTCCAGTGGTCAGGCTTCACCCTTATCATGCTCCCAGTATACGCCGGAAGACCCCCTCCGTCATTCCGAAGGTAGAACCATTCTTCCTGCCACCCCTTGTTGGAACCCGTGAGCCGTGAGGGGATGTACTCCTCCGTGCGGTTCACCCCATATGCCTGTCGTTGGGGCGAAGTTGAATGACGCAAGATCCGGCCCGCACCGCCCGTCGCGGTGAGCCGGTGGCCCGGTGCTCGGGGTGTTCAACTCCGCCTTGAAGAACCACCTCCAAAGTTCCCAATGGGGCTTGATCCCCAAGAAACCCACACAGAGAGCCACGAAAATCGATGCCTGGCCGATCGAGTTTGGGGGGATCTGATGGAGTTCAACGCCATACCAATGCGGGATTGCCCGCATAAACCTACTCGCCCGGCACGCCAAAGCCCCCCTCTGTGGTAATCCATCATACTTACAATATACCGGGTAGGGGTTGTGGCTCCTCGTGAGAGGAGTCGGAGCCAACCATTCCTCGGCGTCATCCGTCGGCGGCGCGAAAAAAGACCCTCATCAACCGGTCGTAGCAACCGCCTCGGTCCACGAGCGACCATGGCCATGGCGAGGATCTAGAGGAAGGGAAACTCCTTCTTCTGCGACGCCATCTCCCTTTCCACCGCAAACCGCAACAAAAGGGAACAGCGACAACAAGTAAGCGCAATTACCTCTTCGCCTTTCCCTTAATCCCTTCCTTCTCCACGCCCTCTTTCCTCTTTGCTCCGGGGCGGCGAGGAAGGAAGCAAGAACTAGTACTTTGAGAGGGGGAGGAAAGGGGGGCCGCACGCTGCCGGCGAACCCCAAATATATAAGGGAGATGGAAACCGTCGAGTTAACCCAACCGGGCGCGACGGAAGATCAACCGAAACGGATCCGGCCGGGCGGATGGCCCCAGGACGCCCGGTGGGCCCCCGCAGTTAATACAACGAGCGGCGGGCTCTGCGAACGACGCAGACAAGCCGTCCCATCGAACGCGAACGATCGTTTCCTCGAGAGGTAACTTGGAAAGGCGTGCCAAGTGCGCCCGACCCGGGTAAGGGTAAAATGTCATCCGTTGTCTAAACTCAAAATGCCTCCCCCCTCCCCCCCAGGGAAGGCGCTCCGAGCCTTCGGGCGGGAATGAAAAATCACCTCATCGCGTGACCTCTAGAAGGAAACGCCGAGCCCATGAGCTCACCATACGGTCCGAGAGGATCCTAAGCTGGGCCCTCCGGGTTTCTACACCTGCCTTAGGACAACCCGAGCAAGGGGCCGAAGGGAAATTTACAACCGGTCGAGCCAAAGCTCTCGGGAGCTTGGGATTTCTGAACGTATCTAAGACTTGCGGTAACCGCTTACGAGGGGAGATGTCCCATCCGTGGGAGGCCCGTGGCCCTCGGGACCCGACTGTCGGGACCGGGATCTGCTAAGTGGTCCGAGAGTTCTTATGGAGTGAGTCTGGACCACATAGCCGACCCCTGCTCCGGTAGAGGCACGGGCGCTCCACTTAGATTTCTGTTATAAAGCTCAGCGGGGTGTGCCATACTCGGCTCACGAGGCGGTATGACACAACTCCCCTCCTCCTCCTTTTTCGAAAAGGCGGCAGAGAGGAGGCGTAAGTAAAAAGAACGGGAGAGGTTTGGAACGACCTTGCGCACATAAGCGCGGGCTACGGACTGCCCCGCATCCCGGACCTCCCATGCACATCCTCCAAGAGATTAGTGGGTAGTTCAAATCTTACTAGCGTGTAAGAAAAGCCCTCTAAGGAATAAAAAATATTCCTCCGAGGCCTCGGGGCTACACCCAACAGTGCGCTCGCACCCCCGTCCCGATCAGACCAAAAACCAAGAACCAATTGCGAAAACCCCGAGCAAGTCATCCTACTCCCTCGGGGGCTCTGGGGCTACTGTCGGGGCGAAAAATAATCGGCCCATAAGGAAAATAGGCCCATGAAGGATGGCGCGGCCCCAAGGCCCAAAAAGAAGGATCGATGAGAAGACGACGCGGAGTTGACGACCTAAGATGCATTTTGGACCTGAAAAAAACGACCGGGAGGACGTAAGGCCGGCTCCGGCACCGCAAATTCAACGAGAAGGACTTAATATACGAAAAGCTCTCTTGGGCCCCCTTTAGAAGCCCAAAGGCGGCCCTCTTCAAACACTCGTTGGCAAGGCCCAACTTACCAAAATTTTGGCTAGGCGGGAGGGCCCGGGTAAAATCTACGAAATAAAGAAAATGAGGACCAACGGAGTCGACACAAATCAAGGGAAGAAAATCCCCAATAGGCTTATTGAAGCCCATCCACATACGGGCCAAAATCCGCCTGCGTATTACGACGCCGGCCCAGGATAGCCCGCTTTTTACCACGACTCACTCCTGACCTGAGGGGCAAAGCCTCGTGGACTAAGTTCCACCTCGCTCGAGGACACGGGGTCTCTGGAGACGATCCCTGCCTCGCCCGAAGATCACAACCCTTGGGCGAGACTTCTCCACCTCGCCCGAGGATAGAGGGACCTCGGCTACTGGCTCCTCTCTCTCTCTCTCAAGGAACACCACCTCGGGCGCGCCTTGGGAAGCCGAATCAGTAGTGAGGGGCAGCCGCATTTAATGCGCTGCTCCACGAGCCCACGATGTGCGGGGGCACCGATTGCCCTGTCGATTCATCCGACTTTGTTATCTCCTCGCATCCCCAGTTGATGGGACATAAAGGTAACGGTTATCACACACGTCACCCCGCCCGGGGGGAAACACAACCCTCTCTTTGTTTATTTGCTTATAGCTTCATGACCGCGACACGAATCCAAGGACCCTCGGGACGTTGACACCCCGCCATGACGCAGGCCAAGCCAACTGTGGACCATAAGGGGATCCGAGGGTCACCATTTGGCCCTCGGGAGACCCTCCCCTCGGGCGACGGACACGAACACAAGAGACTCCAAGACACGCGTCCACACCAGGGTACTCCCTTGTGAGAACCCGAGGTCCAGGCTCGGGCATGGCATGCTAACAGCTCTGGATAGTAGACACAGTAGCATTTGTACATGACACGTATTGTATACATTATCTCTCCTTTGCACTATAAAAGGGGAGTAATGCCACACTAGAGAAGGATCTCCCTCAACTAGGTTTTCACACTTAGCCGTTCATCTCGGATTGAAGTCCTACTTCATTCCCAAGAACATCTTGTAACGCTTTGGTTCTTGTGCACAATTGGTGCAAGTAACACGAAGAGACACACCTGCTGGGCGTAGGGGCCCCATGGCTCGAACCGGGATAAACGCCTCGTCTTCCGGCTCGCACACGCCATCGGGGCGGGGAGCGCCGCAACCTATATATTATTGGGTGCTTGGGATACCCCGGTTCTCAGAACACCGACAAGCGGTGCAGCTGGTTTCACGCTAAATCCATACCGGAGTACGCGCTTCCAGTACCCGGTGCGGACAACCTGATATGAATAAAGTGGTTTTCGCCTAAAGAAAAGAATCAGCTAAAACTGCATATATATTGGCAAAATATTGAAGAACGTTTATATTCAGAAATGTAGAGTAGAGCATCCAAGGACTTGAGAACGTTCAAAATTAAAACCAGTCTTATTACTTGCAAATTCGCTGCAAACGACAACACACGAGACACAGACACGAACATTCAAGAACACCTAAAGCAGCGGGCATTGCGTGAGGCTGGTTTCACAATGCAACGAATATCTCCCGCTACCAGCGGTGGAAAGATAACGTGTCACTGCGCTCTAGGCCCACTCAGGCCCATGCGCTCTCTTTGATAGACCACCATCTTTTTGTTATTTTGTGCAATTTATTCATTCTACATCAAGGCACCAAATTTGGACATCACCTTTTTGCTATTTTTTTAATAACCTGCTCAATCTACATCAAGACATCAAATAATTTAGATATAGTTATGTTACGAACCGGTACTAAGAATCTCTCATCATTTCTTGGCCAATCTACATGTTAAAAGCCAAATTATGAATGAAAATTCAGGTGGGGGCTTCTCTCCCCGTCGACTTATAAAAAAAATTGCCAGCGAATAGTGCTATTATTGGACAACAATGAGCAAAACCTAGGTATATTAATTTTTTGCTACTACATCAAATCAAAGGAGAACTATATATTGATGAAGGTTGAAGAACTTTGAGCACTAAAAAGCGGCCCTAACTGCTTCCATATTATGTTTGGATGTTTTAGGCAATAGGCGACCTCTCTTCCAATACCAATCCCAAGGAATGATCGTGGATGGAAACTTGCATTTATGTAGCTCCATCTCCTTGGATAATAAGCTCCCAGGGAAGGCGCTAGCCGCCAGTGATTTCTGCTGTGCCTGCCGACCACGCTACACCTTAGCATCGCTTACACGGAAGGCACAAATGAAGCAAAATAACCAGCAAGGAGCTTGGCGCTTTCACTCTCAAGCACGATTCCCTCCTGATACGTACGTACCCTCGTCGCAATCGATTCGATTTCGATCGATCCCATGCCAAAAAATATACGTATGATCGAACACAATATATGCATCAACAAACATATCGATTGGTGCCAGGCAACACGACGACATCCGTGCAACCACCACCTCAGGTGCAGCAGTGCAGACTGCAGAGCGATTTGGAGCTTGATCTCGTCGGCATGCGCATGCTCAGCGACAGCAGCCTCGCCGGCGTCGACCAAGGATCTTCGTCGGCGACGGCGAGTCATCAATGGGACTGGACGGCGAGCCAGGCGCAAGCCCAGGTGACGCCCGATGGAAGGGTCAGTAACCCGAGCTTCGACGCGCACAGGGCCCTCATCCTGGCCGCGCCGAATGTTTCTCTGCGCGCTCGTCGGCGCCGTCATCAGCTTCCACTCCCTACTCCAATGCGCGTTCCACTTCTGCGCCGGCGGCCGCCGCCGCCGCAGCGCCCTCCCGACCGCCGGGCTGAAGAAGTGCGCGCTCAGGAGAATGCCGGTGGTCCGATGGAGGTGTACGAGGCCAGCAAGGCCCCGGGTGCCCCGTCGGGCGGCGGCGCCGAGTGCGCCATCTGCCTCGGCGAGTTCGTGGACGGCGACGCCGTGCGCTTGCTCCCCAGGTGCCGCCATGGCTTCCACGTCCACTGCATCGACACGTGGCTGTCGGCGCACTCGTCGTGCCCGATATGCCGAGACTCGCTCCTCGACGAGGACGCCACTGCTGCCGCCGCCGCCGCCGGCGGCGAGGAGACGACGGCGGCGTGGATGTCTCCTTCGTTCGCTGCTGGCATGTTAATTCTTCCATGATGATAGCGTCGTGTGCAGTGTGCTAGCTGCTGCTTGTAATATTCTAGTAGAATAATTCTACATTTCTACTCCTTGTGAGATCAATCAAAATAGTATCTCTTACTAAATGAAAGGTTATAAAATCTTTTGTTATATATATATTTAGAAACAAGGAATGAATTATGTTTCAAATTTTGTAATAAACATGTACGGATGTGTACCGCATTTCGCATATATATGAGTTCAGTGTATTTGTCTTGTTATTTGTTGTTTCTTTAGCCTTTCATGATTTCTTTTTCTTTGCGTTGGAGCTGAACCAATTAAGATTTCTCCAGATTTCAAATGTTTATTTTTAATACCTTAAGTCTGGGCTCTCAAGAATTTAAATACATAGAAAATAGTAAAATAAATGGGTTCTCATAATTTGGAAATATATATTACAAGTTTTTGTTTACGTCTTCCATGAAAAAAAAAATACACTTTGCTTTCAACCATTTTTCCTTTAGCTACAGGGACTGCAAACTATGATCAGTAACTCAGATGTACATCCATTGCAGTGGCATTCTTACACAATGTTCCCCATGCTTTTGGTTACAAACTGTTTTTTTTTTTTTTTTTAGTGAAAGTTACAAACTGTAAATAGATTAACCAATTTGTGCACACTGGGCCGAGCCAACAAAAGTCTTTTTTTTTTTGCTGGGAAACAAAAGTTTTTTTTTTTTTTTGGCTAGACCCTGGCTAAAGGTTGGGCCTAGTAATTTGGGCTGCCCGTTCTTCAGGTCAGACAGGGCAAAATAAATTGGGCTTCGCTACCTATGTCCAAGCCTGGCCTTATTAAAGCCATGGGCTGGGTTGGGCCAGATTTGATGATGCATGAAGACAGAGTTACAGATAGAAGAAAGCTCTTTCAAAAAAAAAAAAAAAAAAAAAAAAAAGCTAAAACTGCATATATATTGGCACAATAATGAAGGACGTTTATTCAGAAATGTAGTGTAGAGCATCCAAGGCCTTGAGAACGTTCAAAATCACTTAAAACCAGTCTTATTACTTGCAAATTTGCTGCAAAAACAACAACACACGAGAGACACACACGGACATTCAAGAACACCTCAACGCACTGCAATTCCATCACCATCATCCCTCACATCACGCGGCGAGCATCGCCGCGAACCGATCAGCGAGGCTACGAACGGTGGTGGGAGAGACGGCCTCCTCCCCACCAAGGTACCATTTCTGAATCATCCCAGCAACATGTTCATTCTCCACATCGATCTTAGCCTCACCCTTCCCTCCGTGACGAACGTGATCTCAGCAGGTCCCGGGTGATCGGAAACCTGAACGTGATGACGGACCCGGGCTTGAAGTACTTAGCCTGAAAGAACTCGGCGACCTTCTCGAGCGCCTCCTCCTCGTCGTCCTCATAGAGATCGACGGCGGCGAGACGGTCACGGACGGAGCTCTCGAGCTGCACGCCGTACTGTGATCCCTTGATCTCCTTGATCACCACCACGCGGAGAAGCTTCTCGACGGGCGCGGAGACGAGCGCCGACCAGAAACCGGCGTCGGCGAGGAGGTCGGTGGCGGGTTTGCCCTTCCATGCGTCGAGGTGGGAGGAGGGAGGGTGGTGGTGGTGGTGTCGAGGTAGACTCCGATCGCGTTGTACTTGATTTGAAGGAAGTGGATCTCGATGTCCGTGATGCCGGTGCCGAGGAGGAGAGAGGCTTACCGGCGCCGGCGATGGCGGTGATCGAGGACGGGAATGGGATGCCTTCGAAGGTGATGGTCTCCGTCTCTGAGCCCACTGCATATATGCGCATGTATTGATCGAGGATGGTTAGAGTGGCATAGTATGTACACAGGGAGCTGAAATGGAAAGAAGATCGACGATGATCGATGTACTTACTTTTCGCTGAATTTGGTAGAGCACAAGCTAGCAGGGATGCGAGTGAGGAACTGAGGTAGGTAGGTAGAACAAGTAAGAACACACACAGCAAAGGATCGAAGAAGGAGTTGAGCTCAGTGCAGGAAGGAGGAGAAGGGATGCAATAAAAAGAGCGTTGCTGGTCAGTGTGCGTGCGTTTTTAGTTGTTGCAAGTGCAGCAAGTTGCAAGGGCGAGAGAGAGAGAGGTGGTTAGGTAGGAGGAGAGGCAGGGGAACGAAGGGAGCAAGGGAGGTGGTGGCAGCTGGGACCTAATTCCATCGAGGAAGTGATCTTCTAGGTCTAGGGATTGGATGGGAGCGGCCGATCAGACGGGAAGGGACGGGAGTGGTAGGTGAATGCTGCGGCCAGGGCCGTGACAACAGCAACTGTTCAACTTGCAGCGACGACGACGTCGACTAACCTTTTTTATTATTATTATTTCCCCTTCCAAGCAACCAATTAATTAAATGTCAACCAGACACATCAACATCTACATACAGTGGTCACACACGCATGCATGCGAGTACATGTTTGTTGAAATAGGGACCGATCGAGTATAAGGCCGCTGCATGTATGGAACCCGGGTTTTTCTTTAACCACACATACCTCCGCCTACCCCCAAAAAGGTAATTTGAGGTCGGTCAAAATCAAACTACCTAGGTGTGATTAAATTTGTAGGAAATATTACTGACATAGCTCCATATTGCTCTGAATTAATGTACTATAAAAATATATATATTAGGGCATTTCACAATGCAGACTCCACCATAGAGTCTAAGCTCATTTATTACCACCATATTTATTGCACTTTGCTGATGTGGCGCTCATGTGGCAGTATATTTATGAAAGAGAGAGGGAGAAAAAACAAGACTCCAAGTTTTATTTGGACTCCAAGTCCACGTTACCCGAGGAAATAAATAGTTTTAGACTCTATAGTAGAGTCTGCATTGTGAGTGCTCTTACACGATGAATTTAATCAGTGTCATCAGATGAAAGGGGACCAAACACAGTATAAGGCTGCAGTTTTTTTCTTAATATATATCCCACTATAATTGCTAAACTAATCAGGGTATTTAAGTGAATTGGTTGTATTTTTTTAGTGCAAAACATATTTACATTCGAATAATATATCGTTACAAGTATTGTTATTTTCGCTAACGTGGAGCTTATATTTGTACCTGTATAAAATTCTCAAGTTATTTATTTTTTCTTGTTGACAATGTACCCACTCTCCACTTGTTTAATCAAAATTTTGGCTCCACCCGTGAATTTATGATATTTTTGTAGGATGATAAACAATAGTATTTTTTTAACACAAAATTTTCCAATTGTTTTACTAATCACACTAGCTACTCTAGAACTGTAGACTTTTGGGAGGAGAGCAGTGGTTAGTAACGCATCGAGGTAAGAGAACCAATGGCAAGTGATGGACAGATGATGACGTTAACCAGCTGAAATCGAGTTTGAGATGGAACAGGGCAACTGATGCCCAGATTCCCTTGGTTGGTAGTATGATGGAACGGGCCAACAGATTCAGGTGAAGAGATATTATTATTAGACAATTCTTGTGTAGATATACTATACACATAATGACTGGTAGCTGCGCGCACCGACTCCCCACTAAATACGGTGATATACTGGTTATACTATCGAACACAACCCAAGAGTATATACCCAGACTAAGGGGTTGTCCGCCTGCATCAACATATATATTAATGTAATTATTATATATCCCAAGAGGAGAAATGACAAATGAAGGTGCTAGAATAATGATCATTGGTACTAATAATTACTTCCTCCGTTTTTAAATTATAGTTCGTTTGATTTTTTTGACCTCAAGTTTGACCACTCACTGCCTTATTCAAAAAAAATCTGTGTAAAAACAGTCAAGTTTAAGTTATTCTTAAAGAACATTTGATAATAAAGCATGCCACAACAAAAGAAGTGATATTTTGCATAAAATTTTGAATAAGAATGGTCAAAGTTAGGGTTGAAAAAGTCAAACGACTTACAATTTAGAATGGATTTAGTAGCTAATAGTATAATCATGTCTACTTTTCTCTCTATTCCAAATTACAAGTTGAGTTTCTAACAACTTTTACTTATATAGAGAACGAAGAGAGTAATTATTAGTTAGTTATTTGTAGAGATTGTTTGACCCATGTAATGAACTATTGTCAATAGATGGTTCCTCTGTTAGCAACCGAACAACTCAGGTGGAGCCTCCTATTCTCTAGTTGAGAATAACACTAGTGGAGCTCCTAAATTTTTCATGTCCTCCTAAAATTCCCTCACAAGCCCCTATAGCTAGCTATAGGAGCATCCTATCCACCTTTTAAATGAAAATGGGAGTCCATTTCATTCTACTAGAGTTAATTTTAAATTTGGGCTCTCAAATTTTACAAATTAGCTATATATTTTTAGCTATTTTTAGGAGGGATGGTTGGAGTTGCTCTAACCATACCTGTGGAACCAATAGTTAGAAGACCCATTAAAAATTATTAATTATTCATCTATTAGCAAAAGTTTGTTTAATATTAACTTTAGCTACTAATTACTAGCACTAGTTGATATAAGTGAGCATGTTCTACGATGTTTTTTTTTTAATGAACAGGCGTGGCCTAGTGGAAGGAATCTATTAAAAGCGAAGCACAACAGTTTACAGGAAGAAGCACCAACAACAAACCAAAAAATAGGGCGTTTTACAATGCATGTTTATTTGCTAGTTGCGTCACTCCTTGCTGGTCTCAAGGTCGCCGGCCGGGCCGGGATAAAAGAAGAGAATTGTCAAAAGGGTTGGCAGGAGCTGAGGAAGAGATGATCCATCAACCATCATACTAGCTAGGGGCTCCGATCCATGCACAACAAGACACGTACAGAGTCATGGTCGATTCAATTGGCACGGGCACACGTGGTGGAAGTTCTGGACTCCCGCAAGTTCATCCACACGTGGCGCAGAAAGTGGTGTAACCTTTTTCTTTTTTTTTTTTCCGTCAAAATCTCCGACTTCTGAAAACTCTTACCCTTTGAACAAATCGCGTAACAGTCCTGAAAACTACCAGTAAACCGTAAATCAGTTTTAACTTTTTATGTTTTGCCCCTCGTATTACCCGACCACCTACACCCAAAGAAGGAAAAATTCTAAAATTATGGTCAATTTTCACCTACCCGCCTGCCTAAGATTTTTACGGCGACCACCCCGCCCCATTCCACCAAATATATACAGGGTTCTCCTTCCAACAAAAAAAAAATCAAAATCTAATGGCCGGCTGATCTATGGCACTGCTTTTGAGTTTTTTTTTCCTAGCTGGAGCAACCACGAAAACAAGGAACATACCCACCACTATCCACTACAGCTTGCCTGGACCTGGTCCGATTCACTGCTAAGTATTGGAAGGCCTAGGGCGTGGTCGCAGTGGGAATACGTGGACGCGGCCACGGGCACCCCTCTGGGGACTCGGGTGACAACGTCGCTGGGCGTCAAGTTGGACGTGGAATCACGACGGCCGCGAAGCGGCAATAAGTCCATATATATGATGTAGCTTGAGAATTGCTTTTCTGAAGCTTCTTCGTTAAGGTGGGATTCGACTTCTAGCTGGTTTCCGTTAAGAATTTCTCAATTAGAGGATTAATAGGCTAATACCATATAGATTTTGAAGGTTACATTATATGTCCTGAAGGTTACATTTATATAAAGGGACTACACATGTACTTGTAATGACCGATGAAGAGATGACTACCCCTCATATGTGTGTCTCATGTGTGTTCTTGGGATCTTAAAAGGTAAGCGAGAATCTATCTCAACTTCTACACATCCCCTTTCTTGGATTAGGAACATAGAAACGGATTCGGCAATTTTTGAATATGTCGATTCTCAACCGTTTCAACATCGAAAGTGGTGGCTCGTTTGGCATACGAAGTTTGCAAGGACAAGAATGTACTTTATATTTTATTCAGGGGTGTCTTTGTAAGGATGCATGTGTAATATTTTGTATGAATCTAATACAATGCAACCTATAGTTTTCTAAAAAAAATCGTAATAAGTCCAAAAATTTTATTTTTACCAATTATGTTCCTAAATTAATTATATTAATGGTAAGTAAAATTCAGCAAGAAAATTAACTAAAAAAAGTCTTGTCCAGATAGCCCCTTATAGTTATTTTGTGTTTTTTTATAGGTAGTTATTTTGTGTTCATTTTAGCCCCTCTTGATCTTTAGTTAGTCCAACCCAATCCACCCCTTTGATAAGAATTATTCATTTTGTTCTCTAGTAGTACAAGTTTTGTGGTGTGACAAGCGAATCATAAATTGTTATAAAAGAAAGTGAATCATAACTTACGTTAGAGAGTTACATTATGAACTTTTCGCCATTTTATTGTATTTTTCTAGCCCAAGCTATGATGTTCTCTATCGTCCTATAATATTTAAATTTAAAACTCAACTTATTGTACATGAAAAAAAAAAATCTTTGGTCCAAACGAAAAACGACGGATAAATTGAACATTAAATTTGTTTAGCCCGAACAAGCGATCACTATTCATAATCCTATCCCTGGGAGTAAATTACTAAATTGGACCTTCTTTTTCTTTGCATTTTCCTAACCCACCATCCAAATGTGAGCCCTAACACAACTTTGGGCCTCTAATATGATGGGCTACAAGTGTAACGGGCTCGTCGCAGGCCGGCCCAGCCCACTCTTCCATCTGCCTGCGAAGGAACACTCTCTCTCTGCTCCTCTTTCCTTATCGCAACGCAAGCAGCAAGCAATGGCCGCTCTCCGCCACCTCGCCGGCGGCCCAACCTACCACCACCACGGCGTCGCGGCAGCCACCGCCTCCCTCCAGCTCCACCGCCTTCCCCTGCCCTCCTGCCGCCCCCTCCGCTCCCGCTCCTTCACCAGTAAGTAACACCTCTCCTCGTCGGCCTCTCCTTTCTTGCTTCCGCTCCCAACTTCTCCCGCTGCCGGTCAAGTGTGAGGAGCCCAATCAATGTTTCGCTTCAGTGTCTTTGGTGGTGGCCAGCCGGCTGATTCCTTTGCTTGCAGGGGTTTATGCCATCTCCAGCAATGACATCAGAGTCGGCACCAACGTCGAGGTCGACGGCGCGCCATGGAAAGTTCTAGGTGACTCAAGCATTCCTCACCCTTCGTATTTTCCCTTCCTTCTCTTATCTGTCTAAAGGCTATTCCTTTATCCACCATTGCTCAATGATAATATGCAAACACTATACCAGCATAAGTTGTGATTGTGGAGACTACTGTATCTGTACTTGTAAGTCCAATGTCCATGTACCTATCAATCATCATCTGAACGATCACTGATTTAGGAGCATTTGCTTAGCTCTAGTCTTTATTGAAAGCAAAAAGGAAGTCACTGTGCAAAATGCACATCATTGTTATGCAAAATACGCCAGTTAATTTCTCCTCTCCATCCAACAACAGAGTTCCTCCACGTCAAGCCTGGAAAAGGTGCTGCTTTCGTCAGGACAAAACTGCGTAACTATGTAACCGGCAACACGGTTGAGAAAACCTTCCGGGCTGGAAGTACGGTAATCATTCACACCTCAAACTCACCGTCTTCTGAACCTGACAAGAATTCTGCATTTGTTCCTTTTCCCTTCCCCACTCTGTGTCTGTTCTAGTATACATGCTTTTTCCCCTTCGAACAAATTACTTGTATGCCATGTAGCTTAGTTAGCTAACTCTGCTTTTTTTTTTTCTTGTTTTCTGTGATGAGTTATATACGTACATTGACCTATGGTGGATTTCCCTTGCTTCACCAATAGTACATGTTCAATGTTCAGTGTATATTCCTTTTCAGTTATGCAACGACTAATAGTCATTTGTTCACTGAAACTTTCAGCTCCAAGAACCATCCCTTTCAAAGGAGACCAAGCAATTTACATACAAGGATGGCTCCCAGTTCGTGTTCATGGATCTGGTAACTAGTCAAAATTCTTGTCATTTTAAACAACCGTACTTTTATGTTTTTCTTATTTTACCATGGTCCCACTTCAATGCCCTGAGGTACCCGTTTCTTAGATCACCTTTTGCAGCATTATACTTGCTTCAAAACCCACTGCAAATTGGCTTAGGAATTGTTGAAGGAATTCAGCATCATTTGTTTTATCAAAGACAACTCAGAGTTGTATTGTTAAAAAAATGAATGAAGGAAAAGAAAAAGAAAACTTTTAGTTTCCACCACCACCGCAATTGTCACTTTCAATATCCTGTTTCAGAAAAATAAAATATATTATGTTTTTGTTTTCCAAGAAAGCTTGATATCTGGACATAAACTAGCCACTTTCTGAATTCGTGGAGAAATTTGAACTTAGGATCCTGATATAGGTAAACAATTCCATTTTTTTTCATTCTTACAATGCTCTTTTTAATTTCTCCTTCTAGACATCATTTGAAGAAAGTCGGTTAAATGAAGCAGATGTTGGTGACAAGCAAAAATGGCTGAAAGAGGGGATGGACTGCAATTTGTTGTATTGGAACGGGAAGGTATTCCAAGTTTTGTTTTTCAGATTCTTTGCTATTCAATTTTTTAATGAATTAAGATTCTAATAATTTCCTATAAATTCAGGGCGAATAGTTTTCTTACACGGCAAATAAATACTGGACACTGATTGTGATAATTTTGTAGATCATTGATTTTGAGCTCCCAATCACTGTGAGGCTGACTGTAACTGATACTGACCCAGGGGCAAGTGATAGTGCTCAAGGTACAAAGCTCTCTACTGCAATTGGTTAAACATGCATGTTGCTAAACAAATTAATCACATGTACTGGGATCATACTGTTACTTTGTTTTGTAGGAGGAACAAAGCCTGCAACCCTGGAAACTGGAGCTGTTGTCACTGTGCCCTCTTTTGTGAATGTAGGCGATGATATTCTAGTTGATTCAAGAACTGGGCAGTATATGAATCGAGCATAGCGAATTGAAGAGGATTTCAGATTTGTCTGGTTTTTGTTTGACCATTTTAGTCCCTTTCACTTGTACGAATGCTCTGCGTCTTTGGCCCCAGGAACTTCACATTTGCACTGCATGTGAATGCTCACTCTGATATCAAACTCTGATTATAACCATGTACATCTTTGGCTTCCAGATAAAAGGAAAATTGTGTTCAGAATTTTGCAGCTCATATAGTCATATCTCGAAATCTGATTATAACCATGTAGCAGATAGAATGTACAGACCAAAGAGCTGTGATTAGCAGAATAACCAGATCAAATTTATTTATAAGAACCAGCTGATCAGGTTACCACTTACAAGGCATATGGCCATGACAAATTGAAGAAATATCTGAAATCAGATTTGTATGGCTTACAAAATGGTACACTGGTAATGAAGCTTGGGGTACAGTGGCTGTCAAGCCTGACACATTGTCTGAAAAATGATGATTGACAAACATTTTTTTTTTTGGGGTGACGAACAAACCTTTCTGACTACGTCTGCAGTCTGGAAAGTACATTAGAGTAAGGGTGTATTGATCCTGCAATAGAGAGGCTCCGGATACTCCTGATCTGGGGACCGGAAGCCACTGAAACTGGCGCTCTCAGCTGCTCCCAGTCCAGAACAGAGGATATGGCTTTGCGATTCTGGCTATCCATATCGTTTAGTTGTCTGTGATGCAGGAACATCTTCGAACTAGTAGCTGCGCCTATATATAGCGCCTATGGTTGCGCCGCTGCGGGGCAAGGCAATATATGTGCGTCTCTCTCTCACATTCCGACAGCAGCCGCATCCCCGCAATCCCTGACCGCGGCTGCTGCGATGGAGGGCGGTGACCGAGATCTCAAGGTTGAGGCTATTCGGGGAGGTGTCCGCAATCTCAAGATTGATGATGCTGCAGCGATGAATGGAGATCTCAAGATGGAGGAGGCTGCGGCGATGGGGGCAGGTGACCGAGGTCTCAAGATGAAGGAGGCTGCCGCGATGGAGGGAGGTGACCTAAATCTCAAGATGGAGGCTGTTGCCAACGGGGAAGGTGACAGGTCCGAGGGCGGTGACACCTTGAAGAGGAAACCTTGGGAGGTGCAGGGTGAGATCCTGAAGATGAAGAAAGATGTGCTGACGGCGATGCGTCTCTGGCTCCGGGCTCGGTCTCCCGCGGGGACGTCCATGAAGGACGCGGAGGAGAAGGCCCAGCAGATGCTCGGGCCGAGGAGGAAGAAGACCAAGGTGGTCAAGACCAAGTTCAGTAAGGAGTTCATCGATACCATGGCTACCTTTTCCTGGACTGTCTGCAGAGACCTATCGACGAGGAGCTTGCCCGAATACCCCATTCATGCGCGCCAAGTCTACGCCATTTGTAAAGATTTAAAGCCAAGAATCGTGAGTACTTGGGATACCCTCGTCGCTCAGCAGAAAGAAATGGGCTATGCTGAAGATGAGATTGAGGTCACAGATGACGAGGAGGAGGTGGTGGTGAAGAATTAGGGCATGAAGCAAAAGGGTTCTATAATTTA
The DNA here is from genome assembly GCA_015847255.1 of Hyparrhenia diplandra. Lineage (NCBI taxonomy): Eukaryota > Viridiplantae > Streptophyta > Magnoliopsida > Poales > Poaceae > Hyparrhenia > Hyparrhenia diplandra. The sequence continues at coordinate 43,831 of JADLZK010004810.1, forward strand.
CTAGTAGCCTGTGTTTGTGCAAGACATAAATCAAGCTAGCCTAAGTTGGGAGCTGTCTGTGTGTCACCAGTGTACCCTAAGTGTGTGCTCATTACTATGGGTGTAATCATCATGCTCATTACTATGGCGTTATTGTCTTGGATTATACCTTATCTGTGTTACTTATGTTCTCATTGTTATTGCACCTTGCTATCTGTCAGTTGATGGTTGTATTTTTATGCTAGGTTGCTAGTTTATAATTGTTGCTCATTTTTGCATTACTAGTCTTTGTTCAAAGTCCTTGTCCCCATGGTCTTACATATACCTGTCCTAAATAAATGAGTAATTTTTTTGTGGTTTCGCCATGAGTACCTTTATTTTCTTTTTCATACTGCTGCGGTGGTGACCCAAATTCTCAGTTTGGCTTTATGATCGAAGAAGTCAATGCATAAATCTTTGTTCATAAATGTTTCTAGTGTGATGCCCCTGCAAACAACGGAAGATGGGAGGTTTTCTGTCATTTCATCACCACATGATATGTTTCTAGTGTTTTGTTCATAAATCTTTGTTATTCTTGTTCAGATATGCCCAAGAATCTCGATGGAGTAATGAACAAATTGAAATTTGTTGTCTGACAGACATCAGAATGTTTGATTCAGTTTCTTGTATATTTTTGTTGAAAATTAAGATTATCAGGTAAAATTATCGTGCTTCCAGAACCTCATTTTTTCTGTATTTTCATTTGAGTGATGACATTAGGAATTCTGCCAGTCTATATATTCAGAAAAAAAAAAATCGTTGGCCATTTCTCTATATCGAAATGAAATTGTTGACCAAGTCTGTTGAGTTGCAATTGTGTCCATTGTCTGCAGCAAGCCAGCAACAATTGCATTGTTGTGCTGCTCCATCAGATTGATAGCAGTTCATGGCCCCAGTGCCACTGCACACTGGCTTCACAGCTCCAGTTGCACTTCAAGTCTCAACTGTGGCAACCAGCTTTATAATTTCATCTTTGGGGGTTTTGATTTGACTGGAGCCTGTGGATTTGTAGCTTCTATTTGATGAGATCACTAGGTAGTGGGGAGTTATACAGTTATTCATTTCCATTTTTTTATATATAGCTATCGTAGTCTTCTATATGGTCATGGTCGTCCTCCCATGCTTCCTTGCTTTGTAGGTACTAAGATGGGAGAGAAGATGCAGTGTACAAAACCAAAGAAGATGCAGTGTACAAAACAAAAAAGGGGAAATGATTAGAAGAGGCCACTATCTGTAAGCCTGCTTGAAAATTCTAGATGCTCTCATAATAGAGACATGGGTTTATAACACCCCTTTATTTTGCTCTTAGCTATCAAGTGATAGTTTTTGGTAGTCTGTCCAGCAGCGATCAATTTTGGTAGTTTGTTTTTCAGATTCTTTGATTTTCAATTTTTTAACGAATTAAAATTCTAATAATTGCCTATAAATTCAGGGTCAACAGTTTTCTTACACAGCAAATAAATACTAGACAGTGCTTGTGATAATTTTGTAGATCATTGATTTCGAGCTCCCAATCACTGTGAGGCTGACTGTAACTGATACTGACCCAGGGGCAAGTGATAGTGCTCAAGGTACAAAGCTCTCTACTGCAATTGGTTAAACATGCATGTTGCTAAACAAATTAATCACATGTACTGGGATCATACTGTTACTGTGTTTTGTAGGAGGAACAAAGCCTGCAACCCTGGAAACTGGAGCTGTTGTCACTGTGCCCTCTTTTTGTGAACGTAGGCGATGATATTCTGGTTGATTCAAGAACTGGGCAGTATATGAATCGAGCATAGCGAATTGAAGAGGATTTCAGATTTGTCTGGTTTTTGTTTGACCATTTTAGTCCCTTTCAGTTGTACGAATGCTCTGCGTCTTTGGCCCCAGGAACTTCACATTTTCGCTGCATGTGAATGCTCACTCTGATCTCAAACTCTGATTATAACCATGTACATCTTTGGCTTCCAGATAAAAGGAAAATTGTGTTCAGAATTTTGCAGCTCATATAATCATATCTCAAAATCTGATTATAATGTAGCAGATAGAATGTACAGACCAAAGAGCATGAGTAAATAATCTGAGCTGTGATTAGCAGAATAACCAGATCAAATTTATTTATAAGAACCAGCTGATCAGGTTACCACTTACAAGCCATTTGGCCACGACAAATTGAAGAAATATCTGAAGTCAGATTAGTATGGCTTAGAGAATGGTACACTGGTAATGAAGCTTGGGGTACAGTGGCTGTCAAGCCTGACACATTGTCTGAAAATTGATGATAAACAAACCTTTCTGACTATGACTGCAGTCTGGAAAGTACATTAGAGTAAGGGTGTATTGATCCTGCAATAGAGAGGCTCGGATAGTCCTGATCTGGGGACCGGAAGCCACTGAAACTGGCGCTCTCAGCTGCTCCCAGGCCAGAACAGAGGATATGGCTTTGCGATTCTGGCTATCCATATCGTTTAGTATGTTAGTTGTCTGTGATGCAGGAACATCTTCGGACTAGTAGCTGTGCCTGACTTTGGCTTTCTTGTTAGTTTTACACTTTTACTTTCATCTTGAGAAATCTTGGAACTGTAAATGTTAATATTTGTTCCTGTGATGCTAGAATGGACTGCGGTGTATGTCCCTGGAACTCAAAAAAAGTGTTGTATGTCCCTGGAAAAAAAAAGAAGAAGTTGTAACTCTTGTACTACACACTGTCTCAATTTTGACAGCCCAAATGGCTTCAACAAGTCCTCAATTATATTCTTATTCCACTAATGCTTCGAAAGTTCAAACTACACAGTATACTTGCTGAACAAGCAGCCCCTAGAGCTAATTAAGTTTTAACAGTGTTACATGGTTCTCCCTTACAAGAACTTTTGGATCTAAGCAACTTAGCGAAGACTAACCTATCACAATGGCTGATGTTTTGCGCCACTTGCTAGCATGCCAAGCAGGAACACTGCAAATCTCCTGGGTTGCTTTTCTTTGGTACCGATGCATGGTGCTTGAGGAAACCTCCCCATGCGTTTCTGGGGGGGCTTTCCTAACTGTGATGGATTCAATGCTATTTCGAGAGATTGTTGACAGATTCACAAAGTATGCTCTTCTTTTAGCTCTACAAAGCATCCCTCCCTTTGTAGCCCCTCGACTGCTATGTCAAACCACATTGTGTGATTCACATCACAATATTTAAAAGTCTGATGTAGACAAGATTTTCACATGCTTTTTCGTATAATAATTTACTCAGATTGTTGGGTATTAGATTGCAGCAAAATCCAGCTTATTAATCCTTGGTTGAATCACTGTCTAGAGAAGTTCCTTCTTGAATTGTGCATGCTTGTTTGGCTCAAATGGAACCTAGCTGAGTTTATCACATATTCACATATCAAACTTCACCAGGCCGCACACCATTTAACGTGTTATATGGCACCGATTCTAACATTAGAACTATGCCTCAACTGCATTAGTCCAATAGTGCCGATGCTAACACTGCTCTAGGAAGGGCGGCTAAACCTTTATCTCAAGAATCAAGCGAGTTGGGTTAACACAAAATGAAGACTTATAAGCATCATTCTCCAACAAATTTAGGTTGGTTATGCTCAATCATAAACCATGTCAGAAACACCCTTTAAAATACTTTGGCTCATTTGGAGTACTGAAGTGCAAGGATTCAACAGCATAATGCTTAGCTTTACCAGAACAATGTAAGATTCACCTTGTGTTTAATGCCTGACAAGTCACAATTAATGACCTTTACATTATACCCATTTGTCCAAACCGGTGTTCCCCCGAAAGTCGCCTGATCTAGAGTTGTGGACAATATCATGTTGCCGAGAATACGTTTTGGTTAGGGCAATGTGGATGGTAAAAGGTAGTGCTTCACGCTGCCCTGAAATGCTTGTCAAATGGACTCCATTTCAGCCAAAGATAGATATGGAAGGACCACAAATCTTTGTTAAGTGCCCTACCACACAAGCTACAACAGTGCGTGCACGGTCATCGGTACCTCTCAGCAGCATATATCCGCATGCAGCTTTAGGTGGGAAACAAAGTCAAGATACACTAAGCGTTGGTCGGTGTGAAGGAGAGCATAACTGGATAACCGATTAGAATCTAATCCATGTGGAGAATGAGAATTATTCTCCTACTATCTGATCTTGTTCTCTAAGCTACCTTCCTATTTGTTTATCCCTCCCTCTCTGCTGTCTCTGTTCTCTGCAGATCACAACCCCAATGACCGGGAAGCCGTAATCAAACATTATAGTGAAATAATGGACAACTTAACGTGTCTTTGTTGGGATTTAGCGCCCATGTTCAGCAATGAGCCAAAAATAGCCAAATTGAATTGCGAGAGGTTTCCATTTTTTTGTGCGTGTTGGATTGTCATGAACCATTCATCATGTCAAGTATATATAGGTGGAGATGTATGTCCATAGCCTTCCACTTGAAGCAAATCTGTATTTTCGGTTTAATCTCCCAGATTGCAAAGTAAAATTTCTACTCAACAACCGGGCTTCAAAACTTCTACTCAACAACCCTATTTGTACTGTAAAAAATTTGCTCCTAATGAGGGCCATGCCCCTCTTGCTCTGTACATAAACCTCTTTATACCCTTCTTAATTGAAAGGCACGACTCCGCCATTACGTTCCAAAAAATACGATTCAAAATTTGAACCAATACACAAGACTGATTGAATTGCTCACATACTACATTTTCATTTGATTAAGTCTGCTGTTAATGTTAATCCTAGTTCTCCACAAGAAGTCTCTTCAAAGAGTTTTACAATCTCCACGCCATTATGGATTTGAAGTTACTTCTAGAACACACCCAACTTTTAGCAAGCATTACCAATCATTGACCAAAGGAAAGCTGCAGCAACGAGGGACTCACAAAACAATTCCTTCATCTTTGCAAATTACGGTATTATTGTTCCTTGAAGATGGATGATCCAAACCACATATTGCTGTATCAGAAAACAACTAGTCCTTCATATGCTCTCACCAAATGTGAATCATCCATGCAACGACTTAAAGCAGCGGGAACAACATCCATAACAAAAGTAAACCAAAAAGCTAAGCGATATATTCCACTTTGCTCCTAGTGTAAGGTGTTCTACCTTGGTTCCAAGGCGCTTTAAGTATCCGGATGTAAAGAACCGGTGCCTCGCATGTTATGCTAAGTCGAAATTTATTTCATAAACTGTATGCATGAGCACATCCCAAGCAAATGGAGTATTTTTGTCTTGGGAAACGAGTGTAACCAGATACAATTTGAAAGCAGATGCACAATCAAACAACAATACTAGAGTAGACTATCAATAGAGATCCATGTTATCACCCAAAAGCGGTTCTCGCTATAACCATCAAGCGAGAGGCTCCCACATACTCGAATCTGTTCACTTGCGATAAAGAATGCCAATATTATCGGAAGTCGTCATGAATATGGTCACTAGAGGCATGCGACGGATGAAAATAAGTTTCCATCCGGCAAGATGGATGTTCATCGGTTTGGATGGATATATAGTCTTGTTGGATTGAACTGAGAAATCTTGATGTAGGAACGAAGTCAAGGCACCGCACTTGCACAGTTCCATCATCCATAGCATCTGCTAAGTGCACTGGAATGCCAAGAACCTATGATAGAGCCCTTATTGGTAGAATTTCGATACCACCGCCAAAGGGGCTACGATTCTTTGCAAAAGCGTTACAAAGCCACAAATGCAGAATAGTGAGAGCAATTTGTAAATGGCATAGTACTAGTTACCTTGGTTCTTCCTTATTAACCAAAAAATATTTTCATCTATAGGGTTTGTATATTTCCATCATGAGAAGGCTAACTTGCAAAGCGAGCACATCGTTAATGGTATAAATTTGTTCTGAAGCATAAAAGGAACATAATCATCTTCTTTAAATGAATCAAGCATAAATTGTGAGATGATGGTATAGCAAACTAGAAACACTAACCAAAAGGGCATTTGGTTTTTCATTCTCGATTCGACTCGCTACTTCTCTCTTGTTGTAGTACGCTTCATATATGTACGGATATGAACCTCTCTCAAACAATCTAAGCAAAAAAAGAACTAACCAAAGAGAAATGTTAGATAGAGAACAAATAAACAAACAACACATCGCAAAAAGCATCGTATCCTCACTCTGGATGACGAAATCTCAGTAGGCTTATCTTGTAAAGCTCATGAAGCATTTAGCCTAGAAAAAAAATATATAGAACTTTTCCGTAAACATAAGTATTATGGCAACAATTGATTACCGAAAAAGAATTGGATCACTCAAGTAAGGAACCAAGCATACCCATTTGCAACCTGAATTGACCAAGTGCTCAAACTCACGAAAGAATATAAAGACATTTGCAAAGTGACTAATATAATTGATTTGAAGTAATCTCGGAAAAGACACTCCTAAGCTTTTGTAAGTCGTGATAATATACAGAATGAGATATATCTTACATGATTGCTTCGTGCATAATCGGTTGAACAAATCACTAGGAAGAAATTAGGATAAAACGATTAGGCAATACAAATTCATGCTTTTGTAAGCTGTGATAATACTTACGTAAAACAACACTTGAGAAAAATTCTTCCGGATTTGAGAAGTATGCATTATTCCATTTTAAACGACGGAAATTCACTGGGACCTTCTCAAGTATTCCATTAAACGAGTGACCTCGGCTTGACTACCTTGCATTTTCCCAAGGTTTTCGATTACAAGCCTAGCATGTTAAGATTTTGTGCGTAAGAAGAAAGCAACATCATCATCATGGACAAGATAACGTAGATCGTTACCAAGTAAGAGAAAAGGAAAGCTACGTAAAGCGTGACCCATCGGTTCGCCACGACAGTGCGTAGCACACATAATGTTTCTGAAGTATCCGCACAAAGAATGATTTTCAGGTATGCACAATGCTCTTAATCATGGCAGTGCTTCTAGAGTCAAATTTACAATGTACAAACAAACCTTGAACTTTTGCTGGATGGTAGGTATTCTTGCATTTGCACCAACCATATCCAATAGTGGCATCTATGATTGTAAAAAAAAGCATCACACTAGGCATATTAGTTAATTCATAAGATTATAAAACTTAGAATAATCCGGATAAGTGATCTTTGAGGCAATGCTTGGAGCACAAGAGTTCACTTCTTTTTACAGAAAATGCTCGAGAACCATAGGCAAAATGCCCGCGTAAAGGTTAGCTTGCTATTGCTTGCAAACACAATCATGAATCTGTAAGATCTCTCGGTAGCCAACTAGCCAAGCTTTCAACATCGTTTAAAAACACACTGAACTTAGGGTTGACATTCGTGATACTTCTACTGTACACACTTACGTTTCTTGCATGGAAAAACTAAATCTGTTTTTGGGGTAACATTTTTTTAGATAATGGAACGTAAAACATCCGGGACATCGAGAGACACTTCCGCCATATCCTTCATGTACTTAAGAAATCATAACTGGACTATTTAAGCCAAAACACTTAGGAACACTCAAGGAATGGGTAACTATCCATGTTGATTCTATATGATATAAGCTAACAAAGCCCAAACATTATCTATCGGTGGTCAAAACACATCAATCTTCAAACAGGTCAAAAGAAAGTTTAGTTTATATCATCATAACATATTTTATTGCCATTAAAGAGCAAAGCTTATCTAGAAACACAATGGACGAGGGGTATGATCGAGAGCATCACAAGTGTTCAATGGAGAAAATTTTACAATGGTATAAATACATAGTGATAATTGATGATGGTACAAAATTACGGATGTCGGACCATTTCATTGAGCACAAAAGGAAAAGAAACTTCCCTATGAAGGAGAAACAATTCATGACTAAGGAATAAACAGGTAGCTTATGAGGCTACAATATTTATACCCGACATCCTAGTGCCGACTCGGGAGGTTTTGGGGTTACAAAGCCCTTTGTTGTCACAATCTTCCTTGGCAACACGGTTGTTCTTTGGAGGACGTAGGTATGTCTTCTTGCCATCTAGAAGCTGTTGCCAATTGTGGTGCGATGAAAGAAACTGCATGCGGTGAACGGCTCACAATTTTGCCGGCCAATATAATGAGGGGGTTTTCCGGATCACTCGAGTAGAAAGAAAGAAATTGAGGATCACTAATGAACAGAGAACCCAATCCATTTCTTATTTGAAATACTCCTTTCTCTTCATCATCGAAGTCCTAAATGAGTTACAATCATCGGGTAATTCATATGTTCCAAATGGAAGAAGGGAAAACCAAATTACATAATCCCAATAAATCCATGTCAAAAAAAAAAAAAAACTTTCAGAAGATATGCACATCACGTCATGCTCTCGGCATCACGAGATGTCCATTTACACCAAGAACGCACGAAAAAGAATCTCAATAATGTGCTCAACATAGAACGAATTTTCTTTTTCGTGAAATGCCAAGGGAAAAGGAAAACCAAGCCACCACGCAATTGGATCAAATCTCCGGAGGAAACCCAAGTTACGAGGCAGTCATCTAAATAAACGGGATAAGCATTTTCGCAAGACAACCCCACTTTCGATGTTGTCGTGGCCCATGGCACACGATTCGCGACAATTCAAGAACCGGCATTGCTTTTCTATCCATCACTTGGGAACATGTTCAAACCAAAATTAGCCTACAACTAGCACAACTAGCTTAAATTGAGGAATCCCCCTCCCTCTATCGGAACAGACAAAGAATCCCCCAAGAAATCAAGCGCAACAACTCAAGAATGCCAACGCACCGAACCCCAACTCCCCGGTCCCCCAAGACACCCACAAGAACGGGCATTGCTTTTCTATCCGTGACTTCATTCTTTTTCTCGCCCCAAAAATCAAGAACCCGCCAAACAAACCGGGAACATTTGAAACCAAATTAGCTTTGTACATCCAACCCCAATTGAGGAATCCCTTCCCTTCCCCCTCCCTCTCCCTCTATCGAACGCGACAAAGAATCCCAAAGAAATCAAGCGCAAGCAACTCAAGATCATGCCAACGCACCGAACCCCAAGACACCCGCGCATGAAGGCTGGAACAAAGCCTAACCGTAGGTGAAAGCGGCGGTGGCGAATAAGAGATATCCTCGTCGTCATCGTAGGGACGGAGAAGTGGGCTCCGTCGCGGTGTGGGGGCGGTGCTTCAAGGCCATTTGTGCCCGCCTCCGCCACTGCCTGCTTCCCCCGAGGTTGTGCCCACCTCCGCCATCTCCTCTCGCTTCCCAGTCGTGGTCGTAGGTGAACGGTTTGGGTGGCGACGGTGAACGCGGGGGCGGGCGAAGAAGGGGCCTCACGTCGCGGTCGCGTGCGAGCCCGGCGCTGCTGCGGCGCCGCCGCCGCCTCCGCCCAGGCCGCTGCTTCCCCGCTGGCTGGAAGTGAGCCCGAACCGCGCACTCTTTCTTGGAGGTTGATTTTACGCCATTTTGGCAAGTTTGTTTTTTTGAGTTTCTCCCCGGGTTTCTACGAAATTTTGAGGCGCTACTTCTTGAGGGGTCGGAAGATATGCCCCCCTTGTTTATTTATAGCCACAGGGATCTCGTGGAAAGTTTACAAGAGAGAGGTACTTTCGAACGTTTGCGCCTATGTCGGTTATGGGTGTGTGGTAATGAAATTTTTCTATTGCTAGTGAAATTTACAAAGTAAATTTTTTATTTTTTCAAATTATAACACGCTTTGGTTTTTCTCGATACATTATTTTTTTTATGTATTTAGACATAGTATATATCTAAGTGGACACTAAAAACTACGTTTTCTAAAACATGAAAACGTGTTACAATTGAAATGGAGGCAACACTTTTTAAAAAAGTTTTAAGTTCTAGCAACAATATATGTAGTCTGCAAAGCCTTGCTTCATCGTAAATACATCATTATTGTTTTTGAGTCAATCAAATTTTTTTTTTTGAAATAGAGTCAATCAATATTAACTTTGATAATATATACTCCCTCCATAGTTAAAAATAAAGATGTTTTGGAAAAGGTTTGGGTCAAACATTGGGAACATAAATCATGAATAACTTTTAGGTCATTGAGTTTAGAAATGTGAAAGTCATATCAATAGATTTGTCTTGAAAAATACTTTCATAAAAGTATACATATATAATTTTTAATAAATATTTTTATAGAAAAGAGAAGTTAAAGTTGTGTTTTTGGAGACCGTGTCGCTGTTTTAAACGTCTTTCTTTCCAACTATGGAGGGAGTATATACAACAACGCATCGATATTTATGATGCGTAATAAGTATCAAATGAAATAGTAATCATGTTTGGACATACAAATGGTGATAATGTTCTTTATAAACCCAAAGCTTAATAAAAAAGTTTAACTTACTCTAACCAAGGATGCTCCCTATGTTTTAAATTATAAGTTTTTTTTCTAGATTTATAGCTTTTGTTATGTATGTAGACATATGGTATATTTAGATACACAGTAAAGCTAACAACCTAAAAAAAGCGAAACAACTTATAATTTGAAATAAACGGAGTATTTCGTTTTGAGAGAGTGAGGCACCACAATTTGACCAAGTTCTCCAGGCGCTCATCCAAACTATTTATCTAGCAAAAATAATAAACATCTCATCTCAAATTGAAGTGCTTATTCTATGCATTATTGGACAGGTCTCTATACAGAAATGGATAAAGAAGGCCTACTAGAAGGTGTTAACGCCATGCTTCAGATTGCGTCAAGATTACTTGCCAACCAAGATCAACCAAAGGTGGTGTTGAAGCAATTAGGATGCTAAGCACCAAGGTGATTTAGGATTGATCTTCTTTTGGACTGTATGAAGAAGCTATGGTTGTAAGGCTGGTCACAGTGGTGTTTTGCGGTGCTTGAAGAGGAGAGAGAAGGTCCAAGCACGGGTGCCAACCATTGTGCTCTCGCTGCCGCGTCGATCCACATGTAGGTCTTGGAGGCCCCGACGCATGATAGCCGACGATGGCGTTATCGTCGGCGAAGATCGCATGTGACGAGGGCCACCGGCCGGGCCTAAGCCCGAGGCCGCCATTGGGCGGGGAGGCGCGATGGTGATGGGGCTCCTCGGCGATGAGATCGATGCCAAGACCTGAGGAGATGTGGGGGGGCATCATGGTGATGCACGTGGTGATGCGGGGAGGGGCCGCCGAGCATCCTAGGCGGGGAGACGACATGGGAACAAGGAGCTGTTGGGTGTAGGACAAGAGTTTGTGTGGAGGCAGAGACGGATGGGGAAAAGTCTATAGCGGGGTCCACAACACAGTAAATCATTGGTGCCACGTTGTGGGTTTGCAAGGAGGTAAGGGTCGTAAGGCATTGGTGCCCTTTGGCAAAGTTGAACTTTTTGAGCATAGGCAACATCGTGGCTAGTCTAAAAGCACCCCAGTGGACGGCGAAAGCTGGTCCTATGAATTAAATGCTTCTACGGAGACATGATCTATGCTAAAAAAATGGAACCAGGTTCCATATAGTAAAAAAAAAAAAAAAAAAAATGACAAACGAAGTTAACGCACCAAGAGAAAGTTTGATTTTTTTTTTTTTATCCCTATAGGTCCCAATTTTGAAGCTAGATCTAGATCTATACATTAGGGTTGAACAAATGAGGGAGCCCATCTAAAGAACAACTCTAGATCCGTACAGTGTGCAAATTTGCCCCGGTTCTATAACAGATAGCTCGGTCCTTGCGCACGCTGATCCTATAGGCAGCCAATCCTATACTATTCTCTCTTCCAATCTTGTCTAGTCCCTCTCACACATTTATTAAACTATAATAACTGGAATGTAGCATTATTTTTCATTGTTGTGGGGCCACACCTCAATGATGACGCAATTCGTATACACTGTTATTTTAATTAAACAAAGTAACCAAGTAAGCATAGTTCTATATAGAAACAAGGTGCTCCTATACATTGCTGGTACCCTAAGGTGAAGCTTGTAAACCATGATGTTTGTAGATTTCTGCTTTGAGCCTTTACCCGGTCTTGCTATTTGGGGTTCCGTTATCTTTTGGTTCTTTGAACTATCTCAAAACTATTGTATTTCCGTTATATATGAGTAATGGAAATGAGGGATGCCAAAAGATATAATCCAGATAAAGTTATCACATCAAAATTCATTAGGTGCACACCATGTAACATGTATGTCACGGATTCTAACTTTTTTTTTTTTGATTTAAATGCAGGGAGTCCCCCCCTAATCCATTGCCACAAAATGATTTAAATGTGGGGGGTCTCCACCTGATCCATTGCCACATAATGATTTAAATGCGGGGGTCTCCACCGATCCATTGTCTGAGAATGATTTAAATGCGGGGGTCTCCACCGATCTATTGCCACAGAATGCCAAACGATATAACCCATATAAAGTTATCACATCAAAATACATGTACTCCCTCCCAGACTGGTAAAAGAAGTCGTTTAGGACAGCGATACGGTTTTCAAAACACAATTTTGACCTCTTGCTATTATAAAAAACATTTATAAAAATGTGATATATGTATACTTCTATGAAAGTTTTTTAAGACAAATCTATTCATATAATTTTCATATTTACAAACTCAACAACTTAAAAATAAATGATGGTTTATATTGCCAATGTTTGACCCAAATCTTGTACAAAGCGACTTCTTTTACCAATACGGAGGGAGTAGAGGCACCACAATTCGACCAAGCTCTCCAGGCCCTCATTCAAACTATTTGTTTAAAAAAAAAAAAAAAAACCTCTCAGCTCAAATTTAAGTGCTTATCTATCCAAACGGACAAAGAAGGGCTACTGGAAGGTGTTAACGCCCTTCAGATCGCGTCAAGACGGCTTCCAAACTAGATCAAACAAAGGTGGTGTTGGTTCGCAAAAAAAGGTGTGTTGAAGCAGGTGCTGGATGTTGACCACCATGGTGATGGGGATTGATATTATTTTGGACTAAATAGTGCTGACTAAGAGACTAGGTTGCAAAAGCACCCATAGTGGACGGCCAGGTTGATCTGTTTTGTACGTTCTCTGCAGATCACAACTCCAATGACCAGGAAGCCAGCACCAAACATTACAGTGAACATAATGGACAAATTAACCTGGCTGTTAGGATTAACTGCCCATTGCCAAAGATTGAGTCAAAAATAGCCAAATTAAATTGCAGACATTTCCAGTTTTTATGTCTGTGCCCGAATCTCACGAACCATTCATCATGCCGTCGAGTATAGGTGGCAATTGTATGTCCGTAGCCTTTGACATGAATCAAATCACGTATTTCAAGTTTAATCTATTAGATGGATGCAAAATTTCTACTCAACAACCAGGCTTTAAAACTTCTACACAACAACCCTATTTGTACTATGCAGGCTGCAGGGACACACAAGACTGCTCGCATGCTACATTTTCATTTGATTAGGTCTGTCTGTCAATGTTAATCCTAGTTCTCCACAAGTATCTTTAAAGAATTTTACAAACTCCACATCATTATTGATTTAACTTCTAGAGCACATCCAACTTTTAGCAAGCATTGCCAATCACAAGGAAGGCCTGTGGGTAACGAGGGACTCACAAAACAATCTTCATGCTGCAAATTATGGTACTATTGTTCCTTGAAGATGGATGATCCAAATTACATATTTCTTTTATCGAGGAAAACTAATCCTTCATATGCTCATACCAAACGCACATCCATCCAACAGTTTAAGCAATTGGGAACAACATCCATAAGGAAAGTAAACTAAAAAAGCTAACTGATCTATCCACTGCTCTTAAGGGGTTCTTCACACGACCAGTGACCTTAAGTATCCAGCGAAAAGAGAAATAGTGCCTCGCATATTATGCCAAGTCCAAATTTATCTCATAAACTGTGCATCAGCACGTCCCGACAAATGGAGTAATTTTTTTTGTCTTGGGCAAAGAAGTGTAACCAGATACAATTTGGAAGCAGATGCACAACCAAACACCTATACTAGAGTAGGCTATCAATAGAGATCCATAATATAACCGAAACAGTTTCTGTTAGAACCATCAACCAGAGGCTGCTGCATACTCGGAATCTGTTCACTAGCGATAAAGAATGGCAAGAGTAATGGGAGTCATTAATATGGTCACTAGAGGCATGCGATCGGGCGAACATAAGTTTCGTGTGGCAAGAATGATTGTTTATCGGTTGCACCGGATAGATAGTATCTTGTGATTGGGCGAGAGGTCTGATCGAGGAATGATGTCAAAGCGGTTTACTTGCACGATTTTACCTATCTTCACACCGCCCACAAATGCTAGGTGCAAGGGGATGCCAAGAGCTTGTGATAGAGCCTTCATTTGTAAAAGGGCGACATCAGCGCCAAAGGGACCTATATGATTCTTTGCAAAAGCGTTACAAAGCAACAAATGCAGAATAGTGAGAGCAATTTCTAAACGGCATAGTACTGGTTACCTTAGTTCTTCCTTATTAACCAAAAAAGTTGACCACATTTTCATTTATAGGGTTCACATATTTCCATCGAGAAGGCTAACTTGGAAAGCGAGCACATCATTAATGATATAAAATTATTTGAAGCATAAAAGGAACATAATCACCTACTAGAAATGAATCAAGCATAAATTACGAGATGATGAAATAGCAATTTGGAAACACTAACCAAAAAGGGCATTTATTTTTCATTCTCGATTCTCACTCACTCCTGCTTTGTTGTAGTACGCTTCATATGTACGGATATGAACCTCTGTCAACAATCTAAGCAAAGAAAGAACTAACCAAAGAGAAACATTAGATAGAGAACAACTAAACAAACAACACATGGCAAAAAAGTATTGTATCCTCACTTACGGATGACGAAATCTCTTGTAGGCTTATATTGTAAAGCTCATCGGCATTTAGCCTAGAAAGAAAAAATAATAATAAAACAGAACTTTACGTAAACATAACTATTATGGCAACAATTGATTCTTGAAAGAACTGGATCTTTGAAGTAAGGAACTAAGCATACCCATTTGCAATTGAATTGACCAAGTCCTCAAACTCCGAAAGAGCATAAAGACATTTTCAAAGTGACTAATATAATTGCTTTGAAGTAAAAGACACTCAGAAGTGATGCATATGCGGTCTTGCAGCACCATTCTTTTTTAGATAAGTACCATTTTATAAACCACAATTTTATCTCTTAGATGTGACAATGTAAGAACAACCAAGCATGAATATCAAAAATCTAAAAGCCAAAGGAAGCAAAGAACAAACCCCTAGCCCGGTCATAAAACGGAGAGAATCTCATACCCGAAGTACTTAAAATTCCTTGAACAGATACACATTACATAATCTCTATGATTCAGGCCATGGGGCACAATAAGTATTTTGACAACTAAAAAATGTCCTGTGCGATTCTTCATAAATCGCAAGGAAAAAAAATGTCTCACATGATTGTTTTGTGCATAATCGGCTGAACAAATCACTAGGCAAAAATTAGGATAAAATGATTAGGCAATACAAATTCATGCTTTTGTAAGTTTGTGATAGTACTTACAGAAACAACACTTGAGAAAAAGCTTCGGATTTGAGAAGTATGCATTATTCCATTTTAAACGACGGAAATTCACTCCGGACCTTCTCAAGCATTCCATTAAACGAAGTGACCTCAGCTTGACTACCTTGCATTTTCCCAAGGTTTTCCCTGATTACAAGCCTAGCGAGGTTAAGATATTGTCTTTGAAGAAAGCAACAACATCGTCATGAACAAAATAACTGCGATATAGGTTCACATTACCAAGTAAGAGAAAAGGAAAGCTCAGAAAAGCGTGACCCATCCCTTCGCCTTTGGTGCGAAGCACACATAATGTTCACTAAGTATACGCACAAAGAATGATTTTCAGGTAAGCACAAAGATCTTAATAATGGCAGTGCTTTTACAGTCTCAAGTTTAAAATGTAAAACCTTGAACTTTTGCTGCATGATAGGTTTTCCTGCACCTCCACGAACCAATTGTGATAGTGGCTCCTATGATTGTACAAGTTAGCATACGAAGTTAGCATCACACTAGGCATAATAGTAATTCATAAGATTATAAGAATTAAAATTATTCAGATAAGTCATGCTGTGGCAAGGCTTAGAGTACAAGAGTTCACTTCTTGTTACAGGAAATGCTTGAGACCTATATGGCAAAATTAGTTATTGCTTGCAGCAAAATCATGAATCTATAAGAAGATCTCTGATAGCCCAGCTTTCAACATCTTTTAAAAATAGGATACAATGGACTTTATGGTTGTCATTTGTGATATTTTTTACTGTACAAATACTGCTGTTTACTACATGGTGCATTGTACTTGTTCATGAAAATATTTAGGTTACATTTTTTTTCCAGGACATGAAAATAAAAATTGCTTTAGTGGAAAAGACTGAATATGTTTTCGGGGCAACTTTTTTTTAGATAATGGAACAGAAACATCCAGGACATCAAGAGGCGATTCAGCCGTATTTTTTCATGTACTTAAGAAATCATAATTGGAATATTTAAGCCAATAGACTTAGGGACGCACTTAAGGAATGGGTAAGTATGCGTGTTGATTTTGTATGATATAAGCTATTATTTATCAGTTTCAAAATACATCAATCTTCAAACAGTTCAAAAAAAGTGTAGTGTATATTATCATCATCACATATTGTATTGCCATTAAAGGTACGGTTAATCACGGAAAACCGTCACGGAAAAGATTTTTAGTAGTAGTGTTATCTAGAAACACCATGGACAAGGTATGATCAAGGCGTCACAGGTGTTCAATGGAGAACATTTTACAATGGTATGAATACTTAGTGATAGTTGATGATGCTATGGAATTACAGATGTCAGACAATTGGCATTGAGCACAAACAAAAAAATCACTCTGATGCAAAAAAAAAATTTCATGATTATGGAATAAACAAGTAGGTTCAGTTGTAGCTTATGAAGCCACAATGCTAAAAGACCCATATGAAAAAAAAATGCCTTTGCATGTAAAATAGCTAGTGTTTGCAGTAAGCACTATGAATCGATAAGGTCTCTGGTAGCCAAGCTTTCTACATCGATTAAGACATTGAACTTTCTGGTTGACGTTAATAACATTTTTAATGTACAAATACTGCAGGGCACATTGTATCTGTTCATGACAATATTTAAGTTATTTTTTTTTCCACGAGATCTTCAGAAAAACATTTTTTTTCCACAACAAGAAATTAAGAATTTTTTTAGTGAGAATGGCCAAATCTATTTTTACGAGTAACATTATTTTGATAATAATGAAATAGAAAGATCCAGCCCCCACATGAAGTGATGCTTTAGCCATATTTTTTCATATATTTAGGAAATCATTACTGGAATATTTAAGTCAAAGCTTAGGAGAACTGAAGGAAGGGGTAACTATCCTGCATTATATAAGATAACAAAGGACAAACATTATTTATTAGTTTCAATTCAAAACACATTAATCTGCAAACAATCCAAAAGATATTTTAGTGCATATCATCATGATATCATCCCATATTATATTTCCATGGACCACCAAAGATTATTTAGAAACACAATGAATATGGTATGATCAGGGCATAACAGGTGTCAACGGAGAACATTTTATAATGGTAACACGTCTGAATACTTGATATAGTTGATGATGGTATGAAATTTCAGATGATAATTGTAGTTGATAATTGAGCATAAAAAAGAACAAGATGACTGTGAAGAAGAAACAATTCATGATTAATGAATATAAACAAGTAAATTCAGTTAAGTAGTTTAGGCTACAATATTTGTACCTGACATCGTAGTGCCTTCTCAAGAGGTTCTGGGGTTACAAAGACTCTGTCAGAATAATTGGACTCAGCAGAACGACGCAGATATGTCTTCTTGCCATCTAGCAGCTGTTGCCAATTGAGGCGCAGTGAAAGAAACTCCTGTCTGCTGAAGGGATCACAATCTTGCCGGCCAATATAATGAGGGAGATTTTGTGGATCACTCGATAGAACTTTAGGATCACTCATGAACAGAGAACCCCATCCATTTTCTGTACTAAATTCGTCCAGCTTTTCATCATCGAAGTCCTTCCAATCCTAGTGAGTTATAATTATCAGGTACTTCGTATTTTTCCAAAGGGAAGCAGCCAGCAGGGAGAACCCACTAAATCAAGAACCCACCAATCAAATTGGGAACATATCGAACCAAACTTAGCCCACAACCAGGCCCAATTGAGGAATCCCTCCATCCCTCCCTCTATCAGAACGCGAGAAAGAATCCCCAAGAAAATCAAGCGCAGAAACTCAAGAACCTGCCAACGCACCGAATAAGAGAGTTTTGGTGCCGCCGCGCCGCCGCCTCCGCTGCTTCCCGCGACGGGGTTGTACGTGAATCGTTTTGGTGGCGACGGTGAACGTGGCAACGAAGAAAAAGGGCCCCGCCGCGCCGCCATCTCCTCTGCTTCCCGCGCCGGGGTTGTACGTGAAGGGCTTGGGTGGCGACGGTGAACGCGGCGGCGGAGAAGGGGGATCACGTCGCGGTGCGGAGGCCGGCGCTGCTGCGCCGACGCCGTCGCCGCCTCCGCCACCTGCGCTGGTTCCCGCGCTGCGGTCGGACGTCAACTTGAACCGCACTTTCTTTGCTGGCGGCGTAGCCTTTTCTGCCATATTGGCAAGTTTTTGTTTAAGCAGATTCTCCCCTGGGTTTCTACGGAATATTGCAACGGTACCTCTTGATGGGTAGCCCCCTGTTTTATTTATAGCCAGAGGGATCCAATTGGAATTTCACAAGTGGAGAGGTATTTTCTGGAAGTTTTGCGCATATTGTTAACGTTTATTTATGTGCTGCGTAAGTAAAGAAAATGTTAGCTTGCTTAAAAAAAATGTTTGCAACTAGTGACCTCGTTTTAGGTTTTTCATACATCATGTTGATTATCCGTCTTATTCAAAAAAGTTTTATAAATATTATTTATTTTTTATGACTTATTTATCATTAGAGATATTTTAATACTAATTTATTGATTTTATAATTGACACAAAAATTTTGAATAAGATCAAGCGGTCAAGCATGACGTCTAAAAGTAAAAAAACGACACTCTTTTATTTGTGGGATTTTTTTTTAACACATTCTTCAAATGTATCAACACAAGGAGAACCCAAGTGGCCATGGAGCCAATAAGCTCACTGAAGCCATTGTAGTCTCAACTCACAAGCTCCACTTCAACATTGAACTATGATAGCGCAGGACAGGACATATTACGTTTCAATTCGCTAGCACGTATTTCAGTAGTAGAGCTAGAAGAATGGGCAGGCAAACCTTCTGTCAGGAATTCCATACATGATGAGCCCAAGTGTACCAATGGTCCTCCATAAACAAACCAATGGTGCTACCTCAGAAACCAAGTGTACCAGATGAAAGAAACTGCAATACCATTCCTCACGTCAAATTCAATCACCAAAATTTGGTTTCAGTACGTATACCAGATAAAAGAAACTCCAATGCCAATGCCATTCTTCACATCATATTCAAGCAAAAAAGTAATTAAGCAAAAGGGCACGGACATCTCTATGGGCCGGGGACCTGTAGGTTGGGTCCTGTGGTTCATGCCCCGGACGGGGCAGCAATGTTAATTGCCTCCAATGCACATATAAACTTCACTTGGCGCTCAAAAAAAAAAAAAAAGTGGACATCTTCTTCTCATCACAAGAAATGGAAGTACTCAATGCATCTGGACTGACCAATCGGTACCAACGTCGTCCTCGTCCTCGGCAGAGAACCCATGCTGCTGGAGCTGGGCGAAGCGCTTGCTCCTGAAAAAGTGTCAACCTCCATCTTAACCGGTCTGTCGTTACTGGGAGGCGGATGAGACGGTGCGGCGGTCCACTGAAACTGGCTTGTTACATAGGCGCTCCTCTCAGCAGCCGGCTGTTGGTTGCCTCTGAAAGAATGTGTAATCGGTGACTGTGGCTCATCTCTGAAAGAGTGTGGGCTGAAGCAGATCGACACCGCTTTACTTGAGCCCGATTGTGCAGCAATGTCTCTCGTGCTTCCTATGGGATTTGAGATGCTGGTGCAGGTGTGATTGTTGAAGTAAGTGACAGAGAACAATGGCGGATTGCTTGTGTCCTTCTGTTGAACTTGCTTTGTAGCCGGGCACTTCATGTCGTTCTTGTAGGTGCATCTGTAATAGAACCTGAAAACAGGATGTCATGTACTGAAATCTCAATTTGAAGGGAAAGAGGTGAATTATTGGAAAAAAATGCTGAGACCAATCTAAATACTTTTTACCGATTGCTTAGTGCTTACAATAAGATAACTTTCTCCTTATTACTAACCAAACACTTTCCATTTCTTAGTTTTGTGATAATAAGTACCTCCAGGTCTTCCACTAGTGGTATATTAGTCATGTCCTTTCCACCTCTATTAACATTTAGTCTACCTCCCTAAAAAAAAAGCACTTAGTCTACCTAAATTAGGTGGAACAGCATTGATAAACACCATTGAGAAATTTTCTACCTCTACCGTCTTTTAGGAAAACAAACAAAAGTTCCCATCTGTCAACATGCTCTTAATGGGTCGCAGAGATAGTCGGCATGCACACTAGTAATAGTTGAAAATTGAGTTCAGTAACATGGGCGCTAAACAAATGAGGGAACTTTTAGTTGCTAGTGAAGTATAAGATTTGAAACAAGTTGCAAATAGCAGGTAATAAAGGTGGCCAACTTGTGGATCGTATATCCCTATATTCATATAGGAAGTAACACTTTACATGTTTTTATTTATCTAGTTGGATTGCCAATAATTAAGAACGATCACTACTGTGAAGACAATTTGTTTCTTTCAATCAATCAAGGCTATCGCCTATATATGGTAACAAAAATGGGCAATTCCTCATTTCTCATTGCAAAATTTTGCAGCTCTTTATTTGCCACCGATGTCTCAATGGCATATGGGGGACCACCTGTGCTACTAACAGTGGCAGATAGAGGATTATGCAAAACCATAATGACACGCCCTGTTCAGCTTATGTGACTGATAAGCAGGGCTGATAAGTTCAAGTTTTAACACTTTCTTAGGGGTGACTAAACAGACAATTTGATATATACTCCATCAAGAGGTAAACAAACACATAATGGATAGGTCAAGATTTGTGCCTGCAAGACTATTGTAACACGCTTCATTTAAGAAGAAAATTACAGTATTAGTCTATTAGAGATATGGAACAAGTATAGTCCATCTTTACTTATACTACTGGACTGGAAGCCATTATAGAACAAAAAAATAAAGGTATTAAAAACGGAATTCTTCCAGGTAAAACATTGCATGCAAAGCTTGTTCCAAAATCAACTCCAAATATTTGAGGTAACCACCCTCAGTTCACCCAGTATCAGGTCCTTCCTACATATTCATTACAGAGTTTTTTTTTTTTTTTTTGAACACATATTCATTACAGAGCTAGTAATAACCAAATTGTCAATTCTAGTAAGAGAGGTTCTTTGCACACAAGGGGGTGCATGCATGGACTGACACAACAAACTTACTTGGAGAATAAAACTCTATGGAAAGCGGATGAAGAAGCCAAGAGGGGACTACGAACCTTGGGAAGTTGGAGTTGCAGAGCTTCTTCTCGCCGTACTTCCTCCACTGGTGCCCGTCGTCGTAGGGTGCATATGTGTCTGATGTCCAGATGCGCTCATCTTTCCTGTTGATATTTTTTACAGAACATAAATTGAAGAAAAGGCATCAAGAGTGAAACTGATGAAGCCAAAAATTCCACAGCAGAATGAACGAAGCTACGATGAAGCGTACCTGATTCTTTGCTGCTGGGCTCTGGCAGCCTGGTGGGATCCCAAATCGATGAGATAAGCAGGAACAGACTCGAGAGCCATGGCGAGGATGATGGAGGAGGGAGGAGAGCAGGAGGCGTTTCTTGGCAGAACGAAACTAGGCAGCTTGCGCCTGGGACTTGGAAGAGCTGACCACCTTTATTTATAGCATTAAACAACGACGGTGCAGGAGCATTCTTCAACATTAGCACGCGTCACAGCCTCTGTCAAGCTGGAACTCCACTTAATGGCACTGCAGTGGTTTTTTATTTTGTCATCCTCTTCCTTCATTTTGTTCTCTGTGGCAAGAAAGAAGCCACGTCCTGTTTATTGGATTTTTGCAACCAATTAAAGTTTACAAGCAATATTGAAAGCAAAAAAAAAGTAACTAAGAGTATATGTCACCCTAAGCAATAATGAGTAGAAAAAGGTCAAAAACTGAAGTCAGGCTGAGACAACAAAATTGTGCAAGCACATTGAGAAAATATCATGAGAAATGTCCTATAAGAAATAAGAGTTTCTACATGTTCCCTCTTTTATCTCTAGATGTCTGTCAAATAGTTTCAGGAATAAGTTAGTATCTGTAAAAAGTAACGGAGAAGAGCCGGCCACATCAAACTAACTAAATGCCACTATCAACACAAACCCATGTGCAGGATGACAGCTAGCTCAAGTCCTGACTCTGCATTTCTTTACATTTCTCAAGACTCTCTTCTTGGTCTTATATTACTTGTTAAATAAAAAAAAGGAGGCACAACTTTATTACAAAATCTTGGGTTTGGTGGGTTTGATCCCCACCGGCACAGGCTAGCATAGGGAGGAAATAAAGAACTTATAATAGTACATCCCTTTGAACAAACTTTAACCAAGTAGTCATTTTCAATGCAGTCCCAAGAAGCAAGAGAGAAGCAAAGAAAGAAAGATAGTTAACCCTGTCAGCATCTCCTGATTAAGTAGTACGTATTAGTTATCATGCTAAATTGTTAGTGACCTTATGGACAGAAAACAAATGCTCTAGGATATGTTGAAAATGACATGCTTTACATATTTCTTTTTCCAACTTTGAATCACTTGCTGGTTGCAAGGTGCTTCTATGCTCTTCCAAAACTTAAATACCACAAGCAACACCACAGCTAGCAGAGCAGTGAGCGATTTTCACTTTTCAGTAGGGATTTACTTTTAATGTAACTTGTAATTAGTTTATAATTATCATCTGTTTATGGGTTTCGCTTTTTATTATAATTACCTATAATGAGTTTATTATGGTCACTTCCTTTTTGTGCACGAATATACTCTGCTTGAACATGACATTGGAAACAAAACTAGTGATATAGTAATGTGTGAACTCCTTAGTGTGCCTATGTTTTCTATGTAATTTGAAAAAAAAATGATATCTCTTTCTTACGAAACATGAAAATTCTCCCTATTTTTTTATTTCATCACCTAGCAGTTTAACTTCGTGCAAAAATGTGATATTACATAAACCATGAGAAAAGATCGATATAAATATAAACACTTGTACTTTAATAATCTTACACAATGCTAATATTTTAGTCGTTGAGATAGTGGCTATAGAAGTAGCCACATCATCTCAGGGATTATTTTTTGCCGAATCAGCCGACCAAGTGGACTTCTGGTCACCAGGTTCAAACTGTCAAGCCTATTTGCTACGAAGGCATCCAATATAATAATACACAGAGAAACAGCTCACCCATCTACACTTTATTTCATTTCTTCTCTTATGCTATAAAAAAGGGGTATCTTGTATTAATACCAAACCATTGTAAAAATTTATATCTGTAATGCAGTAGTACATACCTAGCCTTAATCAAGACTGGGAAGGTACAAATGGGCGAATTCTGAACCCCAAATACTTCCTTCAGAAAATGGAAAATACTGTCTGTTCAAAAGAATGGAAAGACACCCCTTAAAAAACGAATGGTCCCTGGATATGCATGGTTTCATCAGAAAAGTCACATATATTTGGAAACCGAGAGTTCTCTACTGTACACTACGCCTTCAGAAGTTGTTAAATTACCCTTTGCATCCAAGTTGAGATAAACGACCAACTGTTTACATACATAACTAATGTTTCGAGTCATTTTTCAGGAAACTCCATGAATGTTGACTGGCAAAATTAGCCTTAAAACTGGCTGCTTTTTTCTCAAAAATGCAAGAAATCTGCACATCATTGTATTAAAAGATAGAACAGTCCGAATACAAAGCCAGTTCCATGGCTCGGTTTTTTTTTTTTTGTTACATTCGCGCCCTTTGCAAAAACTGAACAGCCTAACCTGAGACTGTGTTAGCTACCCCAAAGCTAAAGCACCAGCCCTCAACCAAACAAAGCGAGATGATGCGGCTGATTCTATCCTGGCTGCTAAAAGGGTCATAAACAAAGGGAGGGATGCTCTGGAAGGACTGACATCCCTTGATTGGATAATTAGAGATTAATGGGGGACATAAAACAAAGACGATATCAACCTAGTTGATCGACTATATCTGCAAATTGATGCTGGCACATAGTGCTCCCATGTGCTGTTGCACTGTTTGCGAAGAATCTCGCTGCTTATGTAAACAATTCTCTGTAATATATACTCGGTGGGCGGTGGGATGGTTCCTGGAAGCTAAGATCGATTGAGAGGTACTACCTGGGATTGAAATTAAACTGTGCCATCTTTTGACAGCTGATGGATCTGTGTAGCTAATCTTTATTTTCTGATCTTTTTGACACCACGTTAAAGCTAAAATAGCAAAAAAATAAAGTCAAGGAACACATTATACCATTCCTCCCCCCTGGTAGGCTGGTACCACATATTAGTGCCGGAAACATCACAATTTGATGCCATGTAATGTAATACCACGGGTTCTAATTCTAACCGCGCACACTGAATTTAACCCTTCTTTTTTAGCAAACGGTATCTCGCGTCTGACTCTGCATAAAGAAAAGAATTTGTGCTCATTGCTCAAAGGCGATGAACGCCGCACTCGAATAATGTTAATTATTACTTTGATTGATATTTATATACCACCACCCCCATGTGTAGGAAGGAGTCAAGTAGTGTTTAATGGGAAGACAATTTCGCTGTCAGATCAGATGTTGAATTCGTTGGGGATTCCTAGTTAATTAGTTTATACAGCAAGGAGCAGTGTCATCTAGAGAAGCAGGAAGAGGAAGCAGCTTAATTATAATTAGGGACACGGCCGGGGGTTTTTATACCGGTCGGTTCCCCGCTGGAAACATGTTACCGAACTTACGTCCGGCCCGGTATCCGACCGCCGGTAAAAAAGATTTGAAATTCAAAATCTAAAAATTAAAAAAAATCATGGAAAAAAATACTGTAAAATAGTTTGCGATTTATAGAAGCCAACGGTGCAACATTTTTTCAAATTTGAGTTCGTTTGGTATAAAAAATTTGAATTGAAGTTTGAAAAAAAAAAAAAAAAAAACGCACGGCCGGCCCGTCAAGGCCCATTGGCCTCCCCGGGAGCGGTTTTTAATTTATACCGCTCAAACCGGGCGGTTTTAATTTATACCGCTCAAACCGGGCGGTATAAATTAAATACCGCCGTAAACCGGATTTTTACCGATGAATCGGAAAATTTGAATTCATTTGAATTCAAAAAACCAAACCGACCGTAACGGCCGGTTTACCGGTAACCGTCCGAAATCGAAACGGACCCCGGGCGGTTTGGTTCAACCGGTCGGTAAAAAAAACCCCTGGACACGGCATCCATCCTTCACAAAGTTTGCTGGTACTAGTAATAATAATCTAATGTATATCCTGCAGGCTGCTCAAGCAGCCCAACAATATTATATTTTGCAGACTTGTGGCTGTGGCTGCAATAGTATAGTAGTATATACTGGAATGAATTGGGTGTTGTCGGTGAGAAAAAGAGACAAGTTTAAGCAACGATAGAGAAACGTGCTAATTAATTCGAATGAAACGGTGTTGGCCACGCTGTACTAGATTAGGACTCAAAACAAGAACACCTGCAACTAGAGGTGAGTGGAAGCTTGCGTCTGTGATGAATAAGAATAATCGACAGATCATAGATGGAAACTAGCAATAGAAACAAAGCACATGTATGGAAAATTGGAAAGGTTGCTAAATTAGCAGTAAAACAAAGTCCAAATTACCGGTTGCCGGGTGCATGCAGATCGAAAGCCATCCATCCGTCGGATGAAAGGGGGCGAAACAAGAAGGCGCGCGCACACACTCACACAAAATTCCATCGGCAGGCGTAGTGGGTCGGCCATTGCGGGGGAGAACGATCACGATCGGTGGCTGGCGGCGGCCGGAGTTGGGGAAGGATGCGGGGAGACGCAGTTGCAGTCCTCGGCTAGGGCCGCCGGCATCAACCATTCGTTGGGCTTGGGCCTCACTTGGGCTGATAGACCAAGTCGGCACTCATGGGCTCATGGGCCGCACGCATGAGGCCTAGTTAGTTTTAGAGCCCAGTCCCAACCACAAAAACGGGGTAAGGCGCCCATCCGGAAAAAAAAAATTAAAATCATCTTACATATCGCAACATTTTTCACCTTATTATCATCTACCATATATATTTATGGGATGTCATGCAACTTCAGGTTTTATGATAATCTTTTTACATCTTAATCAACAAAAACCATAATACACAGGCAGGCATGGAATGGAATGGTACACCGTTATTCTCCAAATAGTTCAACTGATATTTACAACGGGCAACACCTGGCAAGAACAGGCCTAACAGGGGACCTCACTCACATGTCACATCTCATGCTTTGTTGTTGTTGTTGGCCTCAAGTGCGTGGAATACATCCGAGCGAGTCACAATTCCTATTACCATCATGAAACATAAAAGTTATCATGTGAGCATCATTTGCAGAATCGAGTAAGAAACTATACTTTGTTTATGTACTGCGAATGTATCCTCATAAAATTGGCAGGGAGTAAAGCCGTCAGGAGCAGAGTGGGTAAGTTCAACCAAGTATATTTTCAGCAGAAAAAAAAAAAAAAAAAACAATCTGGATAAAAGGTTCCTGAATCAAGATCAACTATATAGGTTTAGCATCCACCTAGAGTTAACTGGAGTAGACCACTAGCATTGTATTGAATCTTGATTGCTTTAGTGAAACTTCATAGTCACAGACTCACACAAGTTTGCAGTTATTTTGTTAAGGGCGTGTTTCAAAAAGTTTACCAAGTCCAAACCCAAAACAGAGCTCTTAACAAAGTAAACAGTATTATCCAGGGCAGCTAAGTAAAACTGCACTGCTGAAAGTTTGGTTGCTCGATTAGATACAGACTTTATGCATGTCCTCCTAGTCCAAAAAAAAGTAAGCAATCTGGAAATAAAACCTTACCGATCACTTGCTGCTTTTCATTCACAACCGGTATTCTGTGAACCTTCTCCTTAAGCATCAGTGCTGCAGCCTCTGCTCACATATCCAGCAACCTGTATTAGCAAGTTGTTGTAACCACTTCAAGTGTTGCTAGGGTAGAAGGGAGTAAAGGTTACCCAAGACCGTCTTCTGGGGCGTCAGGGTTATCGCAGGAGATGACATGACTTCACCTTCAGTTGACTCCATCTTCATCATGACAAGAAGCTTGAAAAATTACTCGATAGTTTGCAAACTAAAGATATCGGAAATGGCTGCATTTGTATCTTCTTTAACATGCTCTGAGCACAGGTTTCATTAAAGAAATGTTTCTCAACTACTAGGCCCATACACGGCCTGGGGCTGAGCTGTTTATAAATGTAACAGTATTAAAGATACCAGTCAAAGAACCGAGTTCGTTAAACCCCACAAAAAAATATTTATTCCAAATGGGTGGAACGCTCATGTCTTATGCATGATCATGAACAAAACTATAGATTGTTTAGGTGAAAGTTGCAATATGTGATGAAAGAAACGATCAGTACCAAACATCTCTTCACTCCAAAATGCATCAAACAAACCAGAAAAGGTATTTCTGTTAAGAAAGAAAATTCAATTGGATTCTGAGAATCTGACTGCAAACGGGCTAACATCTAAATTACCTTTATATTTACGTTTTTCAGAAAATACTTTAAATGTTTCAGGACTGAGCAACATTTGAAGCAGGTAAGCTAACTTGTAAAATATATCATCAAAACCACTGACCGAATCTGTCAAATCTCTTGTTGGAGGAACAGTCATAATATACATGTTTAAGTTAATCAGGTAAGCTAATTTGTAAAATATATCATCAAAACCACTGACCGAATCTGTCAAATCTCTTGTTGGAGGAACAGTCATAATATACATGTTTAAGTTAATCCTACTAGAGACCAGAAATTTTCACTAAGCTCTAATTTTTAGGATTGGACCACTTGTTTATCTTTTCCGTATGTTGCCCACTTTAGCATGTCTGACACCGAAAGCATCAGACATGCACATGCTACAATCCTTGATCTTGGCTTTGATCATATCCCCAAGGATTACTATGTGGTTCCACGTTCATGTTTGTGGTTCAGCCCAGATGCTCTCAACAGGTGGCACAGCAGCAAGGGAATGATAGCAAACGAGATGATCATGTGGGCAAACTAAACTGAAAAGAGCCAATTGAGGATATGCTTAAAGAACACACTGAAAGGGTGTCCATTTATAAAATTGATCCACAGTATGCTTAAAGAACACACTGAAAGGGTGTCCATTTATAAAATTGATCCACAGTATGACCTGACAAGTCTATCTGTAGGAAGATCCCAATTAGCAATAATAACAGGCATAAAAATAAGGAGGAGCAGGCAGTTAAGAGTTAGTGAACCGACCCCATTGGGCGCCTTGGCCTTGTCCTTCTTGGAGATCACCCCAACGCACCTGCCGTCCTTGTCGACGACGGGCAGGCCGGAGTACTGCTGCGCGGCGAAGAAGGCGTTGACCTCGGCGATCTGGGACTCGAGGTAGGCGCGGAGGTCGGCGTAGCTGAGGAGGGAGAAGGTGCCGGGCCACTCCCCGGATAGGATGCCCTCGGGGTACTCGTCGATGGCCGGGCGAAGGTCGTCGAGCGCGGCGGACGCCACCAGCGCCGCGCCGCGGCCACGCCGGCCCAGGGCGCGTAGGGTGGTCGGGACCGGCACCGGAGACCTGCGCCTCGCCAGTAATCCCACGGATGACGGCGGCTGGACCTGGACATGGACCGGTGGGGTGGGGAGGGCCGCGGCCTTGACGGCGGCGGAGGCGGGGACGGAAGGCGTGGACGCCATGCTGCGGCGGACGCTGCTCTGCCTCTGCTCGTGCTTGCTGGTTGGCTGCTGCGAGCTGCCGTACGCCGGCGCCGGTGCGGTGTCTAAGTAGGACTGGAGTGGAGTGGAGTGGAGAGTGTGGTGGAAATCTCTGGAAGGGATGCGGGGCCCACTGGCAGGCGGCCACGCGGATCTCTCTCGGCTCAGGGCGCTCAGGTGTCTTTGTCGTCATGTGCGGTTTGGTGATACGTGGTGATGTTGCTTTCGCTTGACGTTTATATCTTCTTTATTCTTTGGCTGGCTTTTATCGTTTAATATGAAAATCAAATTATATCTTTGTTTCAAACATAATTTGAATTCTAATTATAGATTGTTTAACTTTTTCTAACCATATATGGTCTGTTTGGCTGCACGAAACAGCAGCTACCACAGCTATTTGTTCCTTCTATAGGCTTGAAGACACTACTTTAGCTAGAGCGAACGAAGCCATATTATTATTTACTGTTATTTGGACATAGCATATATTTAGAGTATAAAAAAATGCCAAAATGGCATAGTTTGAAATGCAAGCAGTAAAATTTGTTCAAAAACTTCTACAAACATCTAAATTCACAGATGAGTACTCCCTCCATCCCAAAATAAATGCATCTCTCGCACTTTGAGGAGTCAAACACTTTTAAGTTTGACCAAATACACTCTCTTTATCCAGATAATATTTGTACATCTAGAGTAGTTATGGGCACAAAAACCAAGATACATGTGAAATTACATTTTTACCCTTGAAAAGTGCAATGTTGTGATGGACAGTATATAGGTACATGCAGTGCAGCCTGCCGATGGAGAAGACTCTAGGGAGAACCAGCAAGCAAATGAGTGGCCCAGATGCTTCCACGTAGCTCCCATCAACATTTTTTTCTCCCAACGTGGTCCGCTAGAGCTGCTGAGCTGCGGCAGCGCAAGCTTGCCCCTATAGTGATCCTATATTATAGGAAAATTTTTGAATGCTAGATGTATAAATATTACCAGGACGGAGGGAGTATATCATAAGGAAAGTATCTTGATTACGATATGAAATAAATATTATTAGATTAGTCATGTCATATCTTTTCATAAACAACTTACTTAGAGATATAAATGTTAATATTATTTTCTATAAGTTTACTCAAATTTGACATTTATTCACTCCTCGAAATGCGAGATCCACACTTATTTTGGAACTGATGGAGTAAGTTATATACCTTATTATGTTGTTATATGGCGAGGCTCAAACTGAAGGAGGGCTTCGTCTTCAACCTTCTCCAACTTTATCTCTCCTGATATCCACCTTATCTCTCACCTCTGGATTTCACCCATGCCTTTGGACAGTGGCGGACCTCGTTAGATTCAACGCCTAGGGCCACTACGTAAGTAAGCTGGGCCAATTAGGCCATCGTACCTGTTAATAAAAACTTGAACTGAGCCGTGAAAATTAAACAGCGTATAAGGGCGATTTGGGCCACGCCTAGGGCCGTGGCTCTAGTGGCCCTAGGCCCAAATCCGCCTCTGCCTTTGGATATATTTAACATATAATCCATCATTAATGAAGTCATGATTAAGCTTCTACTTCCACTGGACATTTATATTCTTTGGCTTTTCTCAAGATTAACATCACTCTACCATGTTTTGAAACACAACATTTGGACAGAGATTCCTTACAAAATATCTATACCCAAACATGAGTTGGTTAAACCTCATGTCTTGTGGTAATGAAAATAAAGGTGCTGGATAAGAATTTGTGTCGGGACACGGATAGGCTAGGACTGACTTTGTATTTTCGGCTTTTGCAGAAGATCATTTGGTAGCGACAAGGACACTACGTACCACAGAAGTGTGTATTATTGCTGGCTTATCATCACTGCCAGGTTAGTTAGGAATCGCACTACTACATATTTTTTTTTTTTTTGCGTGGACGGGCAAAAAATATTTTTGCGTGACGGCAAGGCGGCCCGTCACACAAAGGAGGTCACGGTAAATGCGAACGCCACGGTGGCGGGCAAATTTGCCCGCCACGGTTAACAAGTAGCAAAAACAAAAAAAAGGGACAAAGCCCGACCCGGACCCGGTCGGGCTCGGATTTGGGCCTGCCGCCGCCGCATACCCGGCATGCCGCCGCCCGCACCCGGCACGCCCCCCGACACCGCCACCGAAGCGCGCCGCACTGGATCGCGCCGCCGCGGCCTCGATCCGCGCGGCCGCACCGCCTAGATCCACCGCCCCGCGGCCTCGATCCGCGGCCGCCACGCCGATCCGCCGTCGCTGGACCGCCTTGGCCCGACCCGCTCATTGGACCGCCGCCGTGTGGAGAAGGTGCCGAAGGAGGAGCTTGAAGATCTCTAGTTTGGTTTTGGCTAATTAGTGACGTCCTTAGGACTAATCTCTCTATGCTAAGTGTATGATTAGATTGGAGATTGGTCAAGCCAATGGTGGAGCATGGTGGTCATGATGGATGGATTGAGGTGATTCAAAAGGTGATCAAGTGCTCACATGGCGTGGAAATGCGATCGAGGTGATCAAAATGGGCTCAAGGCGAAGGTATAACCATTAGGGCCATTTTGATTTCGCACTCAAAGACACCATAGAGGGTGTGAGTGATTTAGGATCGACAATCGGACTATAAAGAGGGAAAACCTCGGGAACATCGATCCTCATGTGCCTCTAGGTTCAACAATCATGTGCATGCATTCTAACCTAGAGAGCTAACCGCCCTTGGTGAAAATGTTTTCAAAATGCTAACACACGTGCTTGAGGTGTTCTTGACGTGTTGGCAACTTGGAA